>JAUELE010138235.1:0-14146 GCA_031471655.1 Diodora aspera
TATTTTTCTTTTCTTGGATGCGCTGTGCGCTAGACTTGGACCGGTCTTATCAAAATGGCGACGAGATGCATACGAATGTATCAACTTCACACCTGTCGGCAGTTTCAATCTTGTCACATTTCGAGCTTCTCTTATCGAGGAAACATCTCACGCACCTATCGAAGCAGGACCGACCTCAGTCAAGGGCCTTAACAGGTAGAAACTGGTTTGGAGACATCTTTAAGAAGAGATAATTATTGTTGCTTTGCGCCATTGCTTGAAAATATTCCGGGAAAGCGATGTTGTTAAATATATTTTTTCAAAGCTCATACCATTACAGACGTAACAGATAAGTACATGAGTGTTATAAATAACCATCCAAACAAACTAAATAAAACAAGCTGTCAATGGAACTATTTGGTCGTATCACTAAACGTGGGCTACGAATTCGCTTGGCAACAATCGGTTTATCCGTAAAGGCCTATATGAATTCGGACGTGTCTCATTCCGATTGTCATTCCGCCGCCATGAGAGTCCTCATACGAGTCATCTGCAGGTCATCGGAAAGAGACGAGTAGCTACGAAGGATTGCAATAAGCACCAATGTTCATTCATTCAACCAAGACATACCTTTTATTTATTTATGACGCTTGCTGCTTGTATCTAAAAAAACAGATCAGTCCACGGACACATATCGAAGCTCATGCCATATCAATACGTTGGTTTATGTAAGGAATCGCCACTTGTGTTTCAGCAACAACATAGACTCCTCGGAAGCCAATACTCACACAGCCGTTTTCAATAAATGATTATCGATAACGTGGTACTTGTTCAAGCTGACAAGACTACCATATATATGATACAGCTCGAGTGGTATGTGATGTTTGGTCAATGCATTGATTGGCAAAGCAATTTAACAAGAACTAGCTTTAAGATCAATAGTGCTAAATATTGTCTTTACGAGGTAACTGCTACCTTTGTACAGATTCTTGCACAATAAATAGTTTGTCAGTTGCAGTGAAACGGTTGTCTCCTGACGTTTGTGGCTGTCCTACAAGAATATAAATGGTGTTGATGTCAGAGCTTTTGTTCAAATGTTATAGTTGTATTTAATGCTGAAAGAGGCGTTGATTTTCAAAGTTGTAAACGTCGTGAAAATCAATGTCTTTCTTTTCCAAAAAACCCCACAAAATTGTGTAAGATAAATGTGCATTAAAATGAATACATCACGATTAATACACAAAATATATCACATGTTTGTTACTTTAAATGTGTTTCAATTGCCAATCTTTCGTTTTTCCACCCGGCTTTGTACAGATTACTTTCAAGGCATTCGGCCTGCATTCGGCACAACGCTGCCCGAGCGGGACTTGAATCACAACCGCCAAGGCCGGCAGATTGCTGGGCCGACGCGCTAACCATTGCCCCATCCGTCACCCCTCATAGTTGTATGCATATTTGTCGTTCCATGAGTTGGTTTTTGAAAAGAAAACACTGATTTCACCACATATAGCACGTTAAACAGAGATGGCGTTATATGGTTGGTTATTAGTGAAACGTTGTGCGAACAGCACGTTGAAAACGTTTAGCATAATAAAAACATCGCTGTAACGTACGTAGATTGTAAATATATTTGCATATTTACTTTCTTGATGAATATTACACCACCATATCGGCCTTGGGGGCTGTGACAACATAACCTATCGGGGATACTGAATGTCGATTATGTAAAATATTCAGTTGCTGAACTTTGTTTCTTAGCGAAGTCCCCCTTGGCCGAGTGGTCTGCATAGCTGATCTTGTGTGCTGGCGACGGTTGCCTGAGGGAGGGGGTTCGAATCTCGGATGGGTCTCAATCTAGTTTCTTTTCTACCCCGGATTTTGAAAACTCAACATGCATTATGCTGCAATCTTAGCCCATTTAACGATTTTTCATAATTTGGGGGTTGATTTGATGCTAAGTTAGTAAAAACACATTAGAGGGCGAGATAAAGGCGGTGCGTGCCCCCAGCGCCCCCCCCCCCCGAACCAGGCCAGAATGGTCGTCATCCGTATTCCCTACACATGCCGCAGCCTCGTTCCAGAGTTGAAGGAAACACTTCTACACAAATGCCGATGACAGAGCTTTATTTCTAACAAAAACGAATAGATATCAATGGGCAGGTATGGACGACAGTTGAGAATATGTCTCAGGAAAACAGCATTTAAAACAGTAACAGAAAGCATCACGTGGTGCAGGAACCGGAAGTGTAAATGCACGTGACCACAGGAAGTGGTGACAGGAGGTGATCCCAGGAAGTGGTGCCGTTGGCAAGAACAGATTATATATCGGTACCCTGGATACAGATATAGCCCAAAGTACGTGATACACTTCTTACACGGACCTCACTGAATGCTCTTATCGAACAAATCACATCTGGTTGAATTTTGTTATGAAATAAAACATTTATATGGAAAAGTAAATATATGTGTCAAGCTTCCTAAGTACAATAAGTGTAACACGTCGTGCCAGCAGGGAAGATATGGGCAGCAATGGCTTTATTTGTACTCAACCTTTGATATACCTTATCTATATCGACAGGACCGTCCCTGCACGTACTAAATATTAAAATATATTAACGAAAATTAAACATCAACAAACTTGCTGGTCAAATTATGCCTGCACTTGTGAAACTCTCTAAATGCGAAACGTCCCTGATGTGAAACAAGTGGAATTTTTTGAAAAGTATTTCAAAGGAGATTAAATTTCATTTGTCTTCGAGTATTCCAAGTTTTTGTGCTAACCATGCAAACTTAGCCCGGACTTCCTCTTGCATAAGATTAAAACACATGGCTATCAGAGATAGACCGAACACGAGATAGAATGCACAGATGATAAGTTTCTCTTGGTTGGACCATTCGTTCGAACCGTCTGATCCAGGAACATAGTCCCCGAATCCAATAGTGCTTAACGTCATGAAACAGAAATATGAGCCTATTAAGTAATCCCACTTTGACTCCCATAGAGAGAATATCACAGCACCTCCAAATATGTAAATGGCAATGATCATGATACAGACGAACATTGGAACCCGGACTGGTTCTTCCTTCGTCGGTGTATTCTCGTCCTCCGAGATCACGGAGACTTCCCCACCCTCGGCATCTACTAGGGATTTCCGCCGCAAAGGATTTTCTTCCTCCGTGTCTCCGGTTCTCCGGTACCTCATGCGAGCCGAATGTTTTGAACGTGCGGCTCTGGCTTGCGGTGGACAACAGAGCCACAAGAGGCCTCGACACATGTGTTTGTAGAAACAGCGGAAACAGTCTCCCATGAAACTTCCTAAGTTAGCCAGACACAGTAACGTCAACGGAATGCCCACCAAAGCGTAAAAGATTGTCACAAGACGTCCGTAGTCCGTCTTCGGCGCAATGTGACCGTAGCCTGTAATAAAGAAGAAAAAGGAATTAGCTATTTTAGATATACCACATGGTCCGAATATTTCTGTTCTTCTCGGGGGTCATTGTTCCAGAGAATCAACCCTCGGTTTCTTATTTGATAATCAAACCAAGGCCTGCAAGTTACGTGCACATGCTCTGCGAGGAAGATGGGAAAATTGCACGTGCTGCGCGTGCTAGGTGGGAAAAGTTCATGTGCAACCGTCTGGTATATGTGAAATAACAACCAATCCATCGGTGGGCGCCGTAGACAGCTCTCTCGCTACGCTCGAACGTTATCTCGGTCACCGACCTCAAAAGAGCTCGTTATTTCAACCATATACAGTAGGCCCTTTATTCACAAAGTTATCCAAACTAATCTAATCCCAAGTAGTTAGGACAAATATACATACGTCCTTGGTTAGAATATGTCTGTGCACATGTATAATATGGTCTAGTATCTGGATGCTGTACATTAAAAGTAGTATTGCCTATGTTAACAATACTTGTGCTTTCAGAGTGTGTGAATTAAAGAGGTGAACATGTCTGTATACGTGCATATTGCCTGTTGGTATTGCTTATGTCAACAATATTTGTGCTTTCAGAGCGTGTGAATGAATGTGTGAATATGTCTGTACACATGCATATTGCATGTTGGTATTGCTTATGTCAACAATATTTGCGCTTTCAGAGTGTGTGAATGAATGTGTGAATATGTCTGTATACGTGCATATTGCCTGTTGGTATTGCTTATGTCAACAATATTTGGGCTTTCGTAATGTGTGAATGAATGTGGTGAACATGTCTGTATACATGCATATTGCCTGTTGGTATTGTTTATGTCAACACTATTTGTGCTTTCAGAGTGTGTGAATGAATGTGTGAATATGTCTGTACACATGCATATTGCATGTTGGTATTGCTTATGTCAACAATATTTGTGCTTTCAGAGTGTGTGAATAAGAGTGGTGAACATGACTGTACACATGCATATTGCATGTTGGTATTGCTTGTGTCAACAATATTTGTGCTTTCGGAGTGTGTAAATGAATGAAGTGAATATGTCTGCACACATGCATATTGCCTGTTGGTATCGCCTATGTCGACAATATTATCAACTTTGTGCCTGAGTGTGTGAATGAATATGATGAATACAGTGGTTTCTGAAACCGGCCCTGGATGAATATGTCTATATAAATGTGCAACATTGGAAATAAAGAGGGGAAACAAAATACATGAGGACCTACAGTGCACAGTAGCAATCCACAATCATACTTGACTGTTCGTTGTTTGTTACTTGTATCATTCAGATTGAGATCAGGAACCTCCTTGGCTCGGTCGCATAACAACCACAAGGGAGATAACTCGTGCTCGTCGGTGAACGTAACGCTTGATTATGGATGTATCAAATCATACCCCTGAACACCATCGATCTGAATATTTCATTATTCAAGTTATATCGATATTTTATTTTCGTAGCAATATACGCAGCTAATATTTAGATGAAGACCATGCTTGTTATTGCATGCATAACCCAAACTCACTTATGCATTATATCAATTTCGGATGACTTCAGTGTGTGTGCCAACGTCAAACGTCAATACAACTAATAGATTTTTGATGCATTTGGTCACCGAGGTTATGCTGCAATAATACTGTCATTTACTATGAACCTGAAACCCGGTAAATATTAATGCAATGTTTCTCTTCAAGATTGGCATTTACATTGTGTAACATGCATGAAAGTGGTTCGATAATAATGCATAAACATTTGTTTAGGGGCAATCAGAGCATAGCCCTTCGATATACGCCTCAATCTTAACCTCAGTGCCTCTTCAACGCATCGTAAAAATCTGCAGTTTGTTATGTATTTATTTTATGAGCTTTTGAAGTTCAGCAACGCGGTGCTTGCTGTTGGGTGGATGGGTGACCGATTCACTCTGTAATTCTTTTCAGTCTCCAAGAATCATCCCTGCGTTATACTAAGAGCAATGTCAGTTGTGTATACCTAAAGTAAGAGCCTTTGTTCTGAAGTCGCCCCATCGCAATGCAGGTGAAGTCCGCTACCCTATAGGAACTGACGGTAATGTTCTGTCCAAGTTGGAAACGTGGTCAAATTCAGTGTTTCCTTTTCCAAAACCAACACTGGGAACGATAAATATACGTTTTATTACGTACATGTCATGAAACGCGGTAGTCTCCTTTTCAATTTGTGAAAGACACCGATCTCATTCTAAAAACCCGGGTCTAAAAAGACAAAATAAATGCATTTCGAACGTTCCGTTAGATTTTTAAAAATGTTCGTATACTTTCGAAATGTTGCTTCTGCAAATAAAGGTATTCGGTTCATACTCGGAAAGCTTTCGAAAATCGACGGAACATTCTTCGGGAAAACTCTAAGGGAAAGGTTCAGAATGAGGCTGGCTATTTCAAAGTAGAAAATAAATCCGTCTGCCTCGACAATTGTAATGCAGCGTTATTTAATTTAGGCATACGCTTTTACAATGTATTGTTTACAGTTGATGTTATTTGTTTCACGGGGATAGCACCAGACCTTTTCGCGTTCGTGAGCATGTATCCAGTTTTTGTGTTCTGTTGAGTTGCCGGCTGCTGGTAGAAACTGATGGCAATCCAATGCTTTGCTGGTAACTTTCGGTTGTTTCTCCTCAGAGTTGACAAAGTGGTAGATTTCTTAAAGTTGGATACGTACTCCCGAACGCTAAAATAGGCCTGGTTCTATCTTGATGAATAATATATCCTGTAAATCATATATTGTCAACGTATATGCTCAATAAAGCCGTATTCCGTTAGTCTAGGCAAATGCAGACGGTTTATTTTCTATTTTCAAAGAGCCAGCCGCATTCCGAACCCTTCTCTGAGGGTTTGTCGTAGAAGTGTTCCGACGATTTCCGAATGCTTTCCGAATATGAGCCGAATGCATTTATTTGCAAGTATAACCTTTCCGAAGGCTTATGAATATTTTTAAGATTATGTCGGAAAACTTGGAGTGCCTTTTTTTCTATTTTATGGCATGGGGGTCCCAAAATAAATCAGATTATTCAAGAGGCCATACAATCGACAAATATAATTATATCTTTTGTATATTATTCGTGATATATACATAATTTTATGTATATTTATCGTTCCACAAGTTGTTTTTTAAAAAGAAAACACTGAGTTTGACCACGTATCCAACTTTAATGTTCAAACTACTCGAGTAATTTTTGGCTCTATACACTACACACGTTAACATTAGATGTTAAAGGTTATATCGAGATAATCCATTTCCATGGTAACTAAATGTTTACAGAAAAGGATACGATATTTTCAATATTACAAGCATTTCAGTAGCACGGAAGCAAACATTTTCATGTTAGCGTTTGAAACAGGAAACCAAAATAGCATAACGGTTTGTTTTAATGAAACAATCTGGTTGAGAAATGAAACATATTTCTTAATATACAATTCAAAAAACTTTGGTCGGTAAAGCTTTTTTTCAAATGTAAATAAGTACTATTTGCAATATGATTTATTATCTCCTGAACTTAAAAAGATTGATAGTTCAAACGAACCAGCTAGCGTTAAGGAATAATCTTATCTGAAATAAGTTCGTGTTGTTTAAAACCACAAAATGTATGCCAGTTATTCAGATAAAAAAATCACTGTAAATTATAAAACCATATTTTCGTTTTAACCATGAACAAGGATTTCACAGTGGTCAGGCGCCACTTAAAGTTGTTCACAGAACCTTGGATCCTCATACCGCCGACGATATCTAAATGCTTTGGGAAATGTGGTGGTTGGACGCATAGTTAGAAGCTTTCTTACAATAAATCAGCGCTTCCTGTCTTCGCAGTCCGATTGCATTCGCAATATATCGTCTGCATCCGAAACCCTTGAAAAGAAAATTGGTCGGAGAGTCTCCAAATGTCTGTTCTAATTACCTCGTATTGATTGAATAAGCACCCTACTTCCGGTCTGAAGTCGCTTTCGGTTACAAGATTCCAGACTGTATTTGTGTTCCATCGTATTTGTCTTCACAATACCTTAACATTCCACGCTACGAGCAAATATATTTAGAAAAACGTTCACTTTGCCAACAAATGTGACCTTACCAAAAACCGTTGGTTTCTTGCGATGAACCCAGCAATGAGTGTCGCGAGAAGAATGAAAAACGGCGTTTAGTCGCGAAAATGATCATTCTTGAGTAATTTATAGGATTTAAAACTGTACATCAGACAATACATGAACTATACTACTCAAAACAAGGTTAGGATCAAACATATTAATGACACTATTTTATTAAAAAGAAGCAGACCATCTAAATTCCACATGTGAACATGTTGGCACACATCACATACCAATGTGTGCATGTTTAAAGTGACAATCACGAACAACACATGCAAATACAGCATGTGCCAGTACACCGTGAATTTGATATTTTGAGGAACATTTCATTTGAAGCAAATTTTCCGACAATCGAATAACCTTCAGCATTAAATTTTCACCTTCTTTAAAGTAACTGGTGAATCATCAGTAATAATAATATTGTATAAAAAGCCCCTTTCCAAACATATGCTTATGTGGCAAGTTCCGGTAAACCTTCAAACAACAAAATCGAGTGTGTCAGATTCTGCTTATATCAGGTTTGACCCTTAACTTCTTTTGAGTAGTTTATTTTCTCCTCATACGGGGGCAACATTGCCTTCAAAGCACATTTTGATTGCCCCTCTTCTACAATAACACAATGTGCTTGCAGATCCTGAACTGATAAAAAAGTGTCCCTCTTCATACTATACCAATACCACCACGGAATGTCTCCTCTTAATTGTACCCAGTAACATACATGTACCAATACCATCTTACAGTATTGTATCTAAATGTACCCAGTGCCATACCAAGAACCACCTTACAGCATCCTATCTAATCGTACCCAATAGCATACCAATACCAACACGTAGTATCTCATCTGAATGTACCCAATACCACCTCGAAGTATTTTCTCTGAATGTACCTGATGTCATTCCAATATCACCTGGTAGTATCTCATCTGAATGTATTCAATACTATGCAAAAACAACCTTGGTTACCTCATAAAAATATACCCAATACCACTTCACAGTATTTCGACCGAATGTACCCAATACCATTCGAATACCACCTTCCAGTGTCCTGACTAATGTACCCAATGTGATTCCAATACAACCTCATTCATCAAGTCTGAATGTACCCAATACCACCCCATAGTATTTCATCTGAATGTACCCAATACCAATCCAACAGCACCTTATAGTATGTCCTTTGAATGTACCCAGTACCTTTCCAACAACACCTTATAGTATCTCCTCTGAATGTATCCAATATCATTCCAACTCCACCTTAGGGTATGTCCTCTGAATGTACCCAATACCAATCCAACAGCACCTTATAGAATCTCCTGTGAATGTACCCAATACCTTTCTAATACCGTCTCGAAGTATCCAAGTTCGTTCCATAAGTCAGGAGTCCCATGTGTCTACTGGAAAGTCAAGCATTCTAAATAATGGTACCTATGATCTCCTAAAACCGTTATTGACCCACTTACCAGCAAAGCGAAGCCTTTAAAACGGCTAGTGTGCCATTTAACGCCGTCGAGAGTATTCATGCAAAGTACTGCCGTCTATTGGGAAATTAAGGAGGCGAATTTTAAAATGTAAGTTGTAGTAACAGGACACTCGAGACACTCCGTCAGAAAACCGACCACCGTTTGTATTAGATCAGCGGTGCATTAAACGGAGGAATTGTATGATGCTTGGCTGGACACGACGTAATGGTTTAAACTGAACAGCAACTATGAACTTGAGTGGTCATGATCTAGTAAGAGCTGTCATGAACTGTATTAGATGGACCATAAATGAGTTACAAAGGTTATGGTTTCAGTTAGAAAACTTTTGAGCTCAAGGATGCAGGACAAAGTTCTGAGACCTTGGCTCTGTTCCACATGCATTCTATGCTTAAAGTGCATGTTTTTCATTAACGGCAGTGCAGCAGAGCTTTGAGTCATGGGGCTCGGCGACATTTCGACTTCTACGCAAGCTCAGTTTATATTTGACTGCCAGCTTCTACTACAGTGTTATGCTGTTGAGAAAGGTAGTTTTAAACTTAAGTCTGAAGTTACGGTAGTTAAGATCGGTTTTACAGTAGTAGAAATGTTATAGAGCGTGCGACTACAGTCATTGCCCTTGTAATAGAAGTTTTAACCTGTTTTAATGGCTTTAAATGGTGAGAGACTGGTTACTCTATGGACGTGGCTTGTAGTGGCATTACAGTATATTGATTAAGTGCACACAAACTCATTTAAAGAATGGTTTATGAATATTCCACTGTCTTCAGTAGAAAAGAACTACGCTGGATATTTACGATAAACACTTTCAGTTTAACCAAACAGCAATAGATCAGTCCTCTTGTTTTCCAAATGACTGCTTGGATATACATGCCCGGCACATGGGTTCTGTTTAGGGCCAAAATACGTATATAAGAACATTCTAGAGTACACAGTAGGAAGGAAGGTTAACAATATAAACGAGAGTTAGAAAACATGTTTATTAAACGTCTGGGACGCCTGAGACACAACATCACGTCTGCACTTCGAATAAGTCGAGAGAGAGAAATCTCGACCCTTACAGATCTGTCAATGTTGGTTTGTCGCCATCTTATTTTAGAACTTGATGCGTCTATCCAGGAAATTGAACAGGAAGTATCATAACAAATGACTTAAACTGAGTCTTTTGTAGACTCACAGACAACATTCATTCTTTGATGGTGATTTTCACAGAACCATTACTTGAACCTTGATATATGTCTCAGTCAAAAGCCGCCTGCTTGATGTCAATGCCAATTTTACTGTTTTCACATTCGTATGCTCGGAAACATTTTTAGCACACAGGTATACAGAAAGGAAACATCTTCTTAAAGCAAAGACATAACTTAAACATATATAAGATGTTTAACATAGAACACCGCTTTAAACCCTTACATAAGATTTACATAAAAGCTTTTGAAATGTATTTACAGACCAAATAACAGGAAGTGTCTACCTTGATAAAACCAGAAAGGTTTATCACTCAAATACTGAGTTCCAAGAGAAAGGCTACAAAAACTTATTTATTCTCTTTTCCACCAATGTGTTTTTAGTCACTTTTAATCAAACGTGTCTGCTGTTATGGACTGTCAATTTGTTCCGTCATGCTAAAATAACGCATCCTTAAATACAAAATAGAAATTGCAAATTGCCATATTTTAAAGCTGTACTGTCAGAAATAATTAACTATTTTTTGGCTTCTACATATATTGCCAGTTGTGACTATACATCTTTCCATAGTTTTTGGTCATCTCTGCACAGACTTATTGATATTTTTTCATCGTAGGTCAGACGCGTAAAGTTAATCTTAATATTAGTAATGACTGTTTTAATTTGCTTTGTTACATGGAGAGGTATTTACCTGTACACCTCACATGTAGATTTCACAAATGTCAACTTTTTTAATAACAAAGTTGAAACTGTCATGTGGGTATCGGTACTTGTTGTCACTGTACCAAAATGAAAGCATAAATATATACAAAAAAAACACGTTTGTTTTTCTTCGAGTCTTGGTATCGTTTTTTTTAATTGAGTATAGTTTATTTGTTAATGTTACAACCGCATCAGGGGGTGCATCAGGAGGAGCAAGTGTCGGAATGGTGTTCAGTCACGAGTTCGATCCATACCATGGACAATGTTTGTTACTAAAGTTATCCAACTTTGCCTTGCTGAAAATGGGTGCTGTCGGGCTGCATAACGGGATCAATCGCTCCCAAGGGCGAAACACGAATTGATTAGTGTTTTATCATTATAAATCTTAATATCAAGACAAAGGCGGCCTCACACACTCAATTTTCCTACGATTTATCGCGACACGATGTCATTGAGAATCCAGTCGTGTCGTGTCGTATCTTAGCTAGCCTTACACGCTACGATTACGATCGATTCCATCCGACAATCTAGTCGCAAGGTAGATTATCGTGCCATCGTGTCGCAGTAGAAAGCGATGTGTGTGAGGCGGGCTTAAGAAAGGGAAGGGTTCTTTTTGCTTGTTATCGCAACAAAGTAAAGTGTAATCGCAATATAAAAATGTTATCGTGACCTACCTATTGTGGTGATAACAGTGATGGAATACAGTAAAGCACCCGCAAATGACCACTTCAGTTCAGTGTCGCCATCTTTACCATCATAACCTCGTTCCTTGGTCGCTCTGTAGACTTCATTCTGGAAGTTGACCAAGACGTCCTCAGCAAGACGCGTCCAATTCTCCTCGTACAACACGTTAAGCTCCACGGTAATGTTCCATAACGTCTGGACCTGCCTCTTACGTTCTGCCGCCATATTATTCCGCTCTACGACCTCGTAAGGTGCTTCCAGTTTCTTGAAAATGAATCCACCTAACACACAGTAGGCTACCACTAGTGAACACAATCCGATATGAGAAAACAGAAAAGCTGTGAAACGTTTGCAACATGTCATACAAGACTTTTTGTTGGATTTCGGCCTCGCTGGTTTTCGTTTTTTCTTTTTTGATTTACAACAAGAAGAACAGCACCCAGTGTTTTTCCCCGTGTCCGACTCTGTTGCGGAATCTGGGTTCGACTCCATTCCTGCAACTTTGTCTTTGGACTTGCAACAACACCAGCAACTGCAACATCGTTGGCAACATCCTTCCTTCTTCTTCTGTCGGTCCCTCTTACGGGGTTTTCGTATTGGGCGGGGGACGGTCCCGCCAGCATTAGTGGCTGCAGGGTTTACGGGGCGGGGGACGGTCCCGCCAGCATTAGCGGCTGCAGGGTTTACGGGGCGGGGGACGGTCCCGCCAGCATTAGTGGCTGCAGGGTTAGGTCGACGAGCCGGCGGTTGGTCAACGACCACCGTTTCGTTTCCGCTATGATTCTCAATTTTGACTTTTCTTTGAAAAGTGAAACTAGAACCCTTCTCCCAAAGACATCACCAAACGTATCCTAGAGGTGCAGCTTATGTAATATAGAATTCACATTATCTTTCATTAAATATTAACACTATGACGTTGGATGATTCTATTGGACATGTGATGTTCTTTGAAAGACTATTCAGAATCCGTAGCTTCGTCTTTCTTGGCAGTGAAAACACATTCAAATCTGTCATCGATATGTATCTCTGGACTCGATATTCTTAGTGATGCTTTTGTCTCTGGTCCCTGCCTCGGGCCGTACGGCGTCAATTATCGGCTGGAACTCTGCAACAATAATAAAGCAATAAATCATTTAAGTTTCGAAAATATAACCACTTCCGGTAAATACTACATAATTATTAGATGTCAGCATGGCGGAAGTTCCGGTCCATAGCTCTAACTAACTATTGCAAATGACATGCAATTCTCTTCGTGAAACATTATGCAAACAAAAGAGTGTGCATAATTAAATACGAAAGGCAATAACTAACGCGCATTTCTGAAGGGTTAAAGTAGACCGACAGAACTACTGGTCGACACACGGCAGAGGTGGCGCCATTAATTCCCCTATGTGGGGGCTGAGGTACCCCCGCTGGCGCCACACCTAACACAATGCAAGTTAAACTGTGACCTGCGCATGACGTCACTGAACTTGTATGGCACCCATCCACCCGGAAGTGCAACTGCTGGCGGAGGGATAAAAGGTTATATTCGTGACTGTACATTGTATTCGGAATTTGCGCTTCCCTTTCACGAACATTTCAATACTCACAATTGCATTTATTCATCTCCTTCAGAATACGTACTTGCATGTAATGCACGAAGTATAGCGTTTAGTCACGGGTCTCGAGTTGCACGTGCTTGAACCTCCCCGACCTCTCAAATATAGGCATGACAGAAGTCTTCTAGATAAACTAATAAAGCTTCAATGCAGGTAAGTATACATTTGCAGGCAAGCACTGACTGCTGCCATGTTGGGTAACACAAAATTCAGGAATCCTTTTAATACAATGGATCCGGATTATGATTCAACATTAAAAATGAATGAACTCGTCTCGACATTCGCACAGGTTCAGCTTACATTTTGCCACCAGTAACAATGACAAGAAACTTTCAAACTTACCACTGATTAATTCTTCATCGCCTATCAAAAAGGTTTTTGCCAACTATGCATTAATTTTATTGGACATCCGACACATGATTTGTTATCATACAATGGCAGTGTTATTTAACTCCCTTGGCTGGTATTGTCATTTTATTATGTAAAAGGACTACAGAACACCGCTCCCAGAATGGTAATAAAATGGCAAAGCCTCTGTCGTAACAAGCTTAGTGGATTCAATAAAATATTTATTGGGATTAACCACTTATAAATTGCCATGCTACATTGCCCGTCATGATCTTTCACATTCAGACGTAATCCCTGTCATTTTCAAATAAATGTGGATGATCAGATGAACAAGGCAAAGTATTGTAAATTGCAATCCATAGTCCCACACCGGAAAACCATTAAAAGATTTAAAGATTGAAACATGTCGGATGCAAATGGACATTGAATTCTTTCAAATTTTAAAGGTTTTTTTCCCAAAATTCAAAAAGCATTTTTTTTATCAAAACGTTTTGCAAGACACGTCTTTAGGACATACTGAATATGTCTAGCAAATCTGGTGTAAATGTAACATGTAGTTTGGAAGATAAGGGCCAGATAAGACTTTTTCACAGAATTCCTTCAAATTTTAAGTGTTTTGCCCAAAAAT
>JAUELE010138345.1:0-14144 GCA_031471655.1 Diodora aspera
CAAATTACACTCGTTGAAATCCAAGCATCCTTTTGATCAGCTATGACATAAAGACGTAAGGAAAAATAACTGAAATCGTTTGGTATCGCTTATTTTGCACGTCAGTATAGTTCAGTTGTTCAAGCTCGAACGTGCACTTATTGTTTGCATTATTAATCATTTCCCCGCCAAATGTAACCTTCCACCCCCTATATGCCAGTGTCTAGCAATAAAACTACTGATGAGACGTTCTGTTTCTCTTTCCAACCACACTTCCAACTCCCAAGAGAAATTACTTTAATGACTGGCATATAATAAACAGGGTCAATTCGGCAATAAAAAATATAACAGAATCATTTTGTCTGGATAAGAGTATTAATTACAAAACATTTGTCTCTAATCCCGAACTATAGCATAGAAAACTCCACTCTAAACTATTGACTTTTGTCAAAACCTAGACAAACGATTAGTCTATGAAATATTTAATTTTATTTTCCTTGGCTGTTCCTCCAAATGACTGGCTTCAACAGTTCACTGTTTCAAAACGCCTTGTCGGGACCTTCCAATCCTAATTAGACACGCCCCTTTAAACTAAACCCCCGAAATCCTATATCTGACCTGTATAGGACCACAACTCTCTATATAAATTGTATTAACGAACGTATACCGTATTATGTGTAATTAATGCTTGACTGACTGAAGACTGGAAAATTATTTCTTTTCTTTTGTATTGATGTGATAGGCAGGTAATGAAGTAATGGAGTATCATGTGAACAAGGGACGTTATTTGTCCAACACATCATATTAATAACTCATCTCAGTCAGAATCCTTTGATTAAACTTCATTTATTGTAGTGTCCATGTTTGAAAAAACACAATACCAACAAACAACGTTGGATGCGCATATATTACAATTCTACAATTGTTACACTGATTTATTGTATTTTTTTAGATTTGTTTGCAAAAGCAATGTTAAACCCAACTTTACAATACTTAACACAAATCATATAAAACTGCGCCTTGTTTAAAGCTCTGGGTTTCTTAAGTCCACTTTCCACCATTACGGGGTTGGGGTTTTTTCAAAATGCCGAGCTGTTTATAGGTAAATTGACTCAAGTTGTTGTACAAACACTGACTCGCTCTTCACACGTCTATGAGTCCCTTGTCAGCCATGTTCTGTAACTAATTACCAAATTAAATAACTAAGTGCAATGTTTTGATCCAATTTCCAGATCGCCGTGGGGAACACTTCTCAATCACAATACGGTTCAGTCCCGTCATTGGGGTCTCAGTTTTCCCTCACCAACCGTCGTGTTGATTGGCCGGAGGCGCTCCTTCATGAGGTCCTAGGCCCCTTGTCAGGGGAAACCCCTTTTTAACAGTGGGACCACCCGAACAGAATCATCTGCCGTGATCAGAAAGTGTATTGGGGTCTTTTTACACGAAAGAAGAAGCATTTTGTATCCATAAACCTCACAAAAGAAATTATAAGTTTGTCTTTTGCCCATGGGATAAAATTCAAAATAGGAAAAATATAGTCCTGTTTATGCACCACTAAACATCATGTGTTTATTCATCAGCAATAAATAAATCACGTCGGTTGTTGATACTTAATCGTTCTGAAAACCGGATATGCTTTTGTTTCTTTTATTGCGTCTTCTCCATACATACATCGTTTATCAACACTCTTGTTTTCTCTTTAATTTTAATCAAATTTCGCACTTTTCCCAGAAGTGAACAAGATACGTTATTTGTCCAACATATCATATTGGTAACAATGGCACTGGCTAATTTTAAAGATGAACAAATAATAAAATAACTAGACTTCTGTCAAGATTTGAGTAGACTTTTGTCAGGGCCCTGAGCCTGTTATAAAGACTCATACTCATCCAACCTACTTCAGGACTAAAGCACAGCCAGGGAAGGCGACATAGTCCCAGCTAGGGGGTTACACGCCAAAACGATGACGCGAAAAAAAAGTGACAACCTTGCCGAAAACAGTGACACTGTAAAACTAGGGTTCATACAAGATACCGTGACAAAATGTCATAAGTAACTATACAAAAAGTAGCGTATGTACACATTCGTGTATGCATTAAGTACATTTATACACATACGTGTATGCATTAAGTATACACATTCGTGTATGAATTACGTATATACGTGTATGCATTAAGTATACATCTTAATGAAATGTCAGTTCGATTTTGGCAGATAAGTGTAACAGTCAAAGTATATTTACTAAATGCAGGCGTAATATTGTACCATGGGTTAAATGTTGTATATTCAAAATATAATTTCTTATATTATTCTTGTATATATCTGCATTTGTCTTATGCCCATGAGTGAGACATAAAGAAACTATGTGTCTGTAACAAGTGAATACTTGCAGGGTCGTTACTAGGACATTTTCAAATGTAAGCACTACGAAGTTGCTGAAAAATGTCATTAAATAGACGAAGTTCGTTATTGTTTTCAGTTGAATGACAGTAATAATAGGCCTACATAAGACTATAGCTTCACAAAGAACAGATAGGCAAACCAAACACAAGCAGGTTCTAACATATAATGCCATATAAAACCACTACAACTGAATGATCTTTTTCAAAATTTCAAAGTGTAAGCACTTACTTTTTTTGCTACATAGTAGTTAGGCCACTGACGTGTGTTTATACGAGTAATTACCAGAGGCGACAACACCATCACCTCACTATTTCCATTAAATAGAGACAATTAGGTTTGGTGAAATAGGTAATTGATATCCCACCATCTCAATTACATTTAAACACAGGAACAACATCGTATATTCTTGGAAAACTTTACATGAAAACTTCAGATGTATATAATGCAATGAGCTACGCATAATTTTCCATTGGTTTTTAAATTTCACGTTTTCATTTTTAGATTGATTATAACATATGCGCATTCTATTTCTGTAGATAATTTAATTGACATTTCATTACTAGTTTTGAGATACAAATTATCATCAATAATAGGTATACATTCTCAAGCAAAGGACACTTTCTAGTTGTCACCGGTTCGTTTGAAAATTGTCCTCATTTTAGCTAAATCACCCTCACCGTTTTCGCAAACCGTTTTGGCCAGTTCCCGCCCCGTACAATATACTGTGTCAGCAATCATGTTGATTTGAAATGAAAGATTATGGTGTCCAAAATTCAAATGTCTTAAAATGTCACGAGACCTCGTGTCCTATTTACGCTAATATCGATTGTCTAAAGTCGCTAAGAAACACCACTGAATTGCTACCTGCCAATTACGTGCAACTTCTGCTGAAAGTTATCCAACAGGATATGACGCCACCAGGCCCAATATAATTAGCACGTCTTCCAGTCAATTAGCAGACAACGACAACCGTGGACAAAGGCAGAAAGTGACACTTTCACTCCGGGAATTATGTTTGCTCATATTGTCGTTAATCTTTCACAAGGTTGCAACCATCAAATCAGAAATGTATGTATCTACTATAGAGACACAGTCCAGTAGAAATAATATTACAGATGGAGGATAAGGTTCCAAACTGTCGTATCCAGAAAATCATCAGGTTTCAGGAGATCCAATAAACAACGCTACTTAGGGAGGGATTTTATTAAATAGATTTGACAGGATCATATTTTAGTACTCATCTGCCAAATACATTGTTGATTAAGGAATATAAAATAAGGAAGTTTTTTGCGTCTCCTGAAAACTGATGAGTTTTAGTTACGACAGTGTGAACCTTACCCTCGACATTATATCTTCATTAGTTGAAAATAGATATCAAGTAATCCAAAAGCAGGAACCTAGGTCATTGGTTTTTAAAAAAATAATTTATATCAAAATTCATAGTCATGTTCTTTTAATTAACAATGGTGTGTGTGTGTTTGTTTAGTGTGTGAATCCAAGTAAACAAGATACAAATGTAACTGTAACGAACCCCAAATTTGGCTTTAACTGAAAACATAAACACTGAAAAAGATCGACGCATCCGTGTTTGTTTAATGACAACATTTAATCGAAGATAACAAAGTGTCTTACCTTCGTTTTCTTTCGTTTCTGTACCGCTGGACTTGTCTGTTTCTTTCTCTTATGTGACTGGATGACAGCATCGTTTATTTCACTCGTTTCGTCGCAGTGGCCATTTCGTTTCTGATGTATTGAAGGAACAGCACTTGGTTTCAGTCTCCTGTAAGTTCTAAAACCAAACAGTTCTTTCAGTCGCTTTCTTTCGTCTTCGAAACAGTCATCAGTGAAGTGCTCACAACATATCACTGAATAGACGGAGACTTTGAATTTGGGTTTTGTCAGTCGCACAAATTGCTTCCATGCATTGCTTCTTATAGCATCTTTGGGAAATTTATGCAGGGTATATCCTGTTCTGTTAACATTACCACATCCTTCGACAACGCAACGTTTACCCATATTCAGTCTGCATAATCTCCAAGGATGCACTTTTATAAAAAGCGAGTTCAACCTTCGACGTCACTTCCTATTTTCAAAGTAAATGAAGTTTTTGCACCAATTAGTCAACGCGTGAGAGCAAGCGGATGTTATTTGTTCATATCTAACGAACCGTGCAACAAATCTTTACCAGATGTTTTGTAGAATATGTTTATTTTAACATTGGTTTTCGAATGAAATCAACTTGTGTTTTTGTTTGATGTACCCTTTGGGCAATTAAACAGGTTTCGAGTCTAGACAAAAGTTTAAAGAATGAGTTCTCGTCTCCCACTCTCCAGTCGGTCGCCCATTTGTTTTACATAATTATAAGGGAAGTAATTGTGCGAACAAACAGTAGCTAAAATCGATCGCTGGTTGTTTTATTTGAGCGTGTGTGTCTGTATTTTGTCTTAGACCTTTGTCAAGACTACAAGTCAACGAAACCTAATCTATTCTTAAATATTCCTCTAACTGCATAGAAATATGTTCCAAGGTATGATATACCTTAGCAATTTAACTCTCTCTCTCTCTCTCTCTCTCATAAACACATACACTCGCACATACGCACGGATGTTTCTGCGATAAGAGAGACAAGCACCTTGTCACAAACTTAGAACACAAGAGTATATATCCCAGGCTAGGATGAGGATAAGTTTCAATGTACATGTATAATTTTGTTAAGACCCTTCCTCTCCAAACTGTAGAGGCCACACGGTATAATTTTGGATGGACACATTTGTTAACAGCAGCAGACAGATAGCAACATTTGACCAGCAAACAGGTCACATTCTTCTTGTTCTTGTGTTGATACTCCCTGCTTGGACGAAGGCAAAACAAATCAGCATATTTTACGACCCCTTTGGGCCTATTTAAGCCATATCGGGGTTCCGGTTCCTGGAAATTATATACGATGTTATGATAAAGAACCAGGCATCACGTGACCATTTGCAGCTTTCAGATTGGCCTTAGCTTTGGCCCGCTGTTAGGAGATGCCGACACGTCTCATTAAATCCACTCAAACTGACTCGTAGCATAAAGTATAATTAATGTTGCTGAGAGAGTGTCCTAATCTTCATTAACATCCAGGAAGCTATCAATTACATGTGTATCGTGTGGCCGCGGCTTTAGGCAGACCCAGCAGAAAGTAAAATTGCGGTGTGATCAGGTTCACTTTCTTGTGCCTTGATTCAGGGCCTTGACAAAATTCAAATTTTTATGTTAATTGTGATGTCTCGCTTTACAAAGTTTATCGCGAGGCTTATGCATAGAAAGCCCAGAAAACGAAGAGAGGTTGAGAGTCTCATGCCCCACGAGTATTCTTTCGACCATAAACATGTCATGTACGAGAAATAGACAACCCTGTTGTCAATGGAAAATGTTGTGAAAGCAAGGCTCCCTTTAGTCACTTTCACACAGGGTCACCGTTGTCTATCAAAGGATCAACCTATACAACTGAGTTCAACTGAGATTGGAATTTAACCATACCATCAACAGATTTACCTGATTTCAAAGTCTTTTAAACCGAGCCAGTGTTTAAAACAGTATTGAAAAAGACTATTTCAAGTAAATCTGGGACTTGGTACAGTGTATTAGCGCCCTACGTTCGCGGCTCTGCAAATATCAACTGTGTTTGCAGTCCCGCCTCGCTCTTCCGTCAGCTCTCATCACCCCGACACATTGCAGCCGGTGAAAGAGATCAAAGGAGCCGCGGTATGTGTCAATCAAACTCAATTTGACAGGCAGATGATTGACAGTGTAATCAGATTACAGAGAGGTGGGCTGGTAGGTTTCATCCGGTGTGTGCGGTCGCTGTGTTTACACGAAATTCACACCGTTCAAAGCTCGTTCTCGCCCTGATAATTATCATAACGATGTGTGTTAAAGGTTTATATTTAGGTTTGGCAAAGTTTCCCAGGGGCCTTTTTAAGGTTCCGTAAACATCAACGCTAAACGTTTCTTTATTTTTTTATCTGCACTTAATAAAGTGCGATTTTTAATTTGTCCGTTTATAGGGAAGTGATCTCGTATTGTCAGTTTCTCGGGAGGGCATGGGACACGACCACACAACTACATCGCGTCTTGTACCTTGGGGACACGCCATTGCTACCGCATGTCAAATATCGAGTCGAGACGAGACAGGCCTAAACAAATAAAGTAAGAATTTGACACAATAACAAAATAGCAATGGCGTCGTAACTCAAATTTTGAACCATTTGCTTTCCACTAGGGCGCGAAAGATCAAAGAGACAGCGGTGAAAGCAAGTGACAGCATTCCACTTCGCTGAGGAGTGAAAGTCGACCCCGGGTCTACTGCGACACAAATGCAAACACGCTCCACCGTTCCCATAGGCCCCTGACACTGCGGAGGAGTTGACAGGCACGCAGTAAGGAGGTTTGAAAACAGCGCTCGGGATGCACGAGAATGCATGAGGTTACATCCCAAATGAACACATATTTCTGTACAAAATGACGCTCGTCCCAGTTTGAAATTTACACGTCATACGTCTCTCTCATAAATTTGATATATTTTCTCCGAGCTGCGTGTCTTTGTTTGTCAGTATTCATGAGCGAATCCAGGATTTGGGTGAAGGGGGCGCACAACTTAGTTCATGAAAGATACCATTTTTTTTGGTGAGTTTGGGGGCATGTAGACTAACATTTAGTCCCAGAAATAAGCTTAATCTACAAAATTATGTTTATAATACTTTAAAAACTTAATAAACTCAGAAAAGGAGCCCAGTGATATTCCTAATTTCTGGAGCTGTGAATTCCTAGACAAAATACCTAGACTTGGGCAGGCTCCATTTTCTTTGTATGCTCTAGGGTCTGGGAGACTGGCTAGGGGCATGTTTTGAAAAATAAATACTGGTACAATGTATGTGTAATCTCACGTGCCATTAGTGCAGCCTACCCTGGATCTGGGTTTGGTACCCACACGTAGATTTTTCCCATGACTTTTTTCCTACCCAAATCTATGACTTTGTTTCCATGACTTTTTTCCTCATGACTTTTTTTCCGTTTACCGATTTAAAGCTGTAGTCTGTAGACTTCCCAAGTCTTTTAAATTAAAGTCTAACAGAGTCCGTCATAAAGGCTGATAATCTGAAAGCAAATATGTCTTTTAAATTCCTAACAGACAAATCATATACAGCTAAGGTCGAAATAGCTATAAGTCTCACTGATACTGACATTTACATGTATAGCCAAAATACCGTAAGATCATACACGGCCTCGTATCACAATACCTGTAGACTAGGTTGCTGAAGTTGAATGTTTGGCATGATACCCTATCAGTGAGTACGATATAAAAAAATTTTCTTTTTAAATAATGGTTTCGAAGACCTTAAGATGAAAGTAGGTTATTTATAGCACCGGTCGATATCTCCAATCATTCTGAATGGTTAGGCGTCCTGCATACATGTGTACACCATTTGTCTCGTAACTACTCCTGACGCCGGAAGAACCCGAACATCACCGAACTTGCGGGAATTCCAAACAGCCGTTACATTTACGTTTGGCATCTAGACAGGTAAGTGGGTCGTATTTAAGGTTTGATAAAATAAAAATAACACTAATTCTGTTGTAGGTTTTAATGATTTAAAATACAAATTTATGGCAGCGAATCATACATTCTTTTTCAAACGATGATATTTTTTGCACATTTGAAACACTGAATTTTAGACTGAATGCATCTTCAAGAACAGACTAAATTCCTTTACACCGGAGTTGGCTTGTTGATCACACAACTGAAATCTTTACATCTCCATATATTTTTACGAACTGCCAGAACTATGCTTTACACTTGGTAAATAATAACTACTATTGATTTGGTGATAACCTTTGAATATTGATCAAAAAGGAAAATTATGGGAATGTATTCGTTTTCAAACAAAAGAGACCATGATGTAAGTGACTGCGCATGGCTATTCCTGTTTAGTGCGAGCAATTTATCATTCTGCAGTTTTTCCAACCAACTTATACATACATTAAAGATTACAACTCTTGAATGTTCTACGGTACTTTAAAACATTTGTTTCGTCACAAATTTTATTCCAGCATAGAGTTGTACACAAGTGTCAGTTTGTGTGACAAACAATATAATTTTATTTTCGCTATTCGTATTATCCTACGATATGATCCATCCAACCACTGTGCTTGAATATCCAAGAAAGTTGGAAATCACCAGATGTCAACTTTGATTTCCGCTGCATTCGGTATTTGTTACTCGTTATATTCCGGCTTAACTATTGGGACCAACACGTTTACATCGTTGTTATATTTCGATTGATATATGCATATCAGTTTACAACCATAACCCATTCATTTAAAGCTATGAATAACTTTCAAACGATTGTTATTATTTCTATTGAAAAGATCTATTCGGATAATTGAGTGGGATTTGAATATTAGGAGTTTGAAGTGAAATCAAATATATATACTGACATGCAAAAGAAATTATACCAAGATTTGCAGACTGAATAAATTCACAAATGCGTTGGATATGCAAGAAATATTCCTTCAAGATTAGTAAGTTTTATCAATGACATGATGTCAATCAAATTTCACTCACTGAAATCCAAGCATCCTTTTCATCAACTATGACATAAAGACGAACGGGCAAAATAACTGAAATCATTTGGCATCGTTTCTTTTTCACGTCAGTATATATATGTATATATGTTTAGATATCGATTAGTCATTATTCATCTTAAAACTTTTGTGTCAGTCGGTACCCGACTCGAAGTTGATGACACAATCATGTCCATCAACGTGACCACGTGCAGAAATATACACGTTGGAAGATAAATATTTTATCAAACCTCCTGACTCAATGCTTGATCGAGATAGATAAGTGATTGACGTATAAATGACGTCATTAGTCACGTGTGTCGCCCATCTGTCGCTGAAGGATCAGCAAATGACAATTGTCGGTGCTCGTAAAAGACATTTATTACCAGCGGTTCGTCGCGGACTCTTGTCTTACTCCTAATCAGAACATGACAGCTACATGTATCTTACTGTCACATCCATCACCTGACAGCGGCTTTAGTTTACTGCGCACGCAGATCAGGCGCTCACAATCATTGTACATAACTAGTGAGTATGCAATAGATCACACACATGTACATTCCGAGAGTGCATAAATCTGAAATGAACATGCGGCACGTGACAGCTGGTCCATGTGAAATATGTGATGTATGCATTATTTGGGATATATATAGCGGGGAATATTTTCATTTTCATGTGTCACACGATTTTATATGATATATGCCACTGTGTTTTATATTCACATGATGTTAACAATGTCATTTTTATGCATGATATCCACATGCATATATGTGTGTATGATATGCGTATGTACATAGGATATGCATATGTGTATGATCGCATATGACAATGGTGTGGATATTCATGTTTATGACATGCATATATTTACGTATGTTTTTAAGTCTATCTTTCTGTTTGCCAGTATGTATGTCTGTCTGTATGTGTGTCTAGACTAACTGCAGTGTCCTAATGTTATTATTTTTTTTGTACATTTACTTCTGCTTCTCCTCTGGCGAATGTCAACCAGAAACAACATTCTTATAGACTTGCGAAGTCTTTTGACAAGAAATATATGATCTATATTATTTTAATCACCTATCATATAGAGATCAAATCATATGACCTTCTACATTAAGATATCTATGCATTAGATGAACAGCTACATTTAGTTTGTATTTCATTTATTCATTAAATCTTGTGATAAGAGTCAGTAAATCTATCCTCCAGAAATCCAAATGACCACTTTCCAAGATCAAACAGGATTTGAACGCTTCTGTCGCCTTTATGTTTCTCATTTAGTATTAATGAGAGAAAGCATACACTCAAACGGAATTTCAAGAAGGCTATCAAATAACCTAACATTAATAAATAATTAAATGTACTTGAAAAATTGGAAAATATTTGACGGTTTCAAGATATTTTTCTTTTATCTTGCATGGTGTAATTGGCCATGCGTAATTCTGATTGATAGAAATATGACTTTTAAAAATAGTTGAGCATTTGTCAGTTGAAAATTGACATTATGAAACAACCAGACATTTCATAAACACAGACGAGGAAAGAAGAGATTCACGTGGAGAACATTGCCTAGAAGCGATGAGAACATTAGCTATTGGGCGATGAGAAAATCAGCTAGAAGCGATGAGAGATTGGCTTGGAGCGGTGAGAACATTAGCTAGGAGCAATGAGAACATTAGCAAGGAGCAATGAGAACATTAGCTTGGAGCGATGAGAAAATTAGCAAGGAGCGATTAGAACATTAGCAAGACGCGATGAGAACATTGGCTAGGAACGGTGAAGCACTAGCAAGGAGTGATGAGAACATTGTCTAGGAGCGATGAAAACATTAGCTACGGGTGATGAGAACATCAGCTAGAAGCGATGAGAGATTGGCTTGGAGCGATGAGAACATTAGCTAGGAGCAATGAGAACATTGTCTAGGAGCGATGAGGACATTAGCTAGGAGCAATGAGAACATTGTCTAGGAGCGATGAGGACATTGGCTAGGAGCGATGAGAACATTAGCTAGGAGCGATGAGAACATTAGCTAGAAGCGATGCAAACATTAGCTAGGAGAGACGTGAGCATTAGCTAGGAGCGATGAGATTATTAACTAGGAGCGATGAGAACATCAGAAAAAGAAAAAGAATGGAGATTATATTTATTTGGTTTTTAAGAAACTTCTTTGTCATGGATATAATGCAGTTCTGCCACAAGAGAAGACGAACAGCGAGTTTCCATATGAAGTCTATATACATGTTAGCCGTTTTTGCTCAGACCCAACTTTCATCTGCCGTACATCAAGTTAGCATAAATTAATACCACGTCCAAACGTGCATTCGATGTGGATATGAGCATGTGAAAGTACGGACCGTTTTGGTGGATTTCATAATGTCAATTTTCCGATCTGAGGGTGGAGCAAGATTAGAAGGTCAAGGTCATCTGTTTATGTCAACAGACAAACTCTGGAAGCATGACACACAGATGGCGATTTTCACACATGTTCATTAATCTGTTTAAAGCGTACTTACAAGTGTCAGCAGAGTCACACCCGGTCAACAGCTGACGTTACGTGACGCCTAGTGACGGCGTGAATCTGTTTCGTCCATCAGGCATCACTCAACTCTCCGCCGGCACCTGTGACACCTCTCACCCTAAGCTTTGATTAAACACAGTCTCAAGGTGTCAGTGTGATGTTTCACCTGTGTACCTGAAGGTGATAACACAAATTTCACACAATTACACTGGTCACTTAAGAATGATAGGTAATAGGCTGCATATTTGCACAGGTTGCAACAGCAAGACTGAGAGAGATAACAAAGAAATCACACGACCACGCTGGTCATTTAATATGAACAGTATGATATGTAACATATACTGACGTTTAAAAGTATACCAAGATTTTGTCAATCAAATAGCACTCACCGAAATACAAGCATCCTTTATTATATACTGACGTCCAAAAGAAAGTGTACCAGATTTTAAGAGACTACTGAATAAACTCACAAATGCGTTGGATATACAAGAGATATCCCTTTAAGACTTGAAATGAGATGATGTCAATCAAATTACACTCACCGAAATCCAAGCATCCTTTTGATCAACTATGGCGTAAAGACGTAAGGGAAATAATTAAAATCATTTGGTATACTTTCTTTTGGACGTCAGTATACTATGTAGCAAAAACAGCAAGTGCTTACACTCTGAAATTTTTAAACTTATCATGCAGGTGTAGTGGTTTTTATATGGCGTTATTATGTGAGCCATTATTTGGTGGAACATGCTTGTGTTTCGTTCGAATATCTGTTCCTCGTGAAGCTATAGTGTTATGTAGTCCTATTATCACTGTTATACAACTTAAAACAATAACGAACTTCATCTATTTAATGACATTTTTCAGCAACTCCGTAGTGCTTAAATTTGAACATTTCCTAGTTACGCTCCTGACAACCATCAGTACCATACATCAAGCATCCTTTCAAACGTGCTACCCCACACTCGAACAGCGTGATCCAGCAATTGAGTCGACCTTCCACCTAACTTTCCTCTTAAACGCTACATAATATAATACAAAACACGTTCATGTCTTTAAATGAGTTGCAACACACATCAACCATAACTTACGCACCCTCACACGCAATATCTTCATAAAGGCCAATATTTCCATGTCAAAAAATATTAACACTTATCAAATGTAAAAATCTATTCACTGGAGACGTTACATTTCATTGCTTCGTAAATTATGTTTGACAATTAAACCAAAACAAACGGAGTGAAATTGACATTATTTATAATTGACAAGCCCGACGCCACGTGGTGCATGTCTGGATAGTACAGGTCGTTTTCCGAGTTGGTATTTTTACAGATCACATACTCATGCAATTGATTATTTTTCTTGCAGCTGTTTCTGTTACTTTGCAAACGACATGTGTCTCCTTCCTTAGGGCAAGTGCAATTGCTCTTTATATTTACAGTGGAAACATAACAGTTTGAAAATTTACTGCGAATGGAACGTTCGATACGAAACACCAAATAGGTATATTTGCTATCAAACAGACCTGTCTTCAAAGATAGACCAAATCACTCTGCAAAAAATAAATTCCCATGAGTTTTACGTGTCTGGGGTGAATTAATTCGAAAAATATCTAAATGCATATTTAAGATGGTAATTTTCGTGTGTATTTCAGTTGTATAATTAACTAGATGTAAATATCATTTCAATTCTGTCGTTCTTTAACAAAGACATTGTAAATTTCCTTGTCGATTGCAAACCAAATAATTGCTTAGAACTTGCAGAGGTGCTTCTCAGCAGCGAATGCGCGTCGCGGGTAAAATTACTAGTATGTGCAGATCACTTGAGAACAAAGAAAACGTTCCTTCATTTACAATTTTGAGGTAATTACTATTGGGTTACAATTTTTCTAAAGAGTTCGTTTTCTGTATTAGTAAAAAATGCCGACAGCAAAACAAACAGTGTGACTGATAAATGAGTGACAGCTATAGATTAGGGGATCAGGGTGAGAAATATAGGTGCCAGGATTGCGAATTTGATATTTGGGGCCATTAATTGGTGATGTTCAATTATGGTGAAATTGACAATGAAATTGACACGGAGATAAATATGAAAAAGAGTGAATGACAGAAACTTGGGTTGTGTTGCAGCGGTGTGGGTATACATGTTTCATAGTGTACTATAGAAGCTGAACTGGGAATACCATAGGCCGTTTGTGTAAGAGTTTTGTGAGCCCTATAGCTAATCGTAGCAGTTGTAGCAGTAACATTAGTAATGATGTAGTAGTAGTAGTAGTAGTAGTAGTAGTAGCAGCAGTAGTATTACTGTGTGTACTATAGAAGCTGAACTGTGAACATCATAGGAAGTTGCGTAAGGGTTTTGTTAGCAGTAATAGTAGCAGTAGTAGCAGTAGCATTAGTCGTGTAGTAGGAGGAGGAGCAGCAGCACCTGTAGTAGCAGTAGTAGCAGTAGTGTTAGTAGCAGAAACATAAGAACGATCAAATGTTTCTTCATTTTTACAGCTGAACATAGATTTAAAGTACTTTTAAAACTGTTACTTTAACTTACAATAAATACCCTGCCCACACCCCACATCCCATCCCCCCCAAAAAAACCTAAAATGCTCGTATCTGCAAAATGTTGTGTCAGCCAAAAGTCTTGCCAAAAT
>JAUELE010138564.1:0-17832 GCA_031471655.1 Diodora aspera
GTGCCTTTTGCACATCACATTGCGCTATGGCTGAAATATTGCCCCCTGCAATGTAAAAATCCATTTCACTCACTCACATTATTGTTATGTTGTTTCTCTAACTCTGTAACAACAAACAGGAACAACATTGACATACATATGTACAAGGGCAGACGTTTTGTCTCCCCACCACCCCCTTTTTCCTTCACCCCCCTCCCCCCTCCCCCTTCTCTCCACTCCATCTCTTTCCCTCACTATCTCCCACCAATTGTCTGAAAGAAGTTTGGACCAAATTACTTTCTCTCCGTTTCTTCAGTTCTCTCTATCACACATGGACTCGGTGGGGCTTCCAGGGAGTGACGTGGTGTCACTTGGATAAAATAGGGCTTCAGTAATCCTAATCCTTGTCGTACAAGGCGACTTACTGGTAAATGAGGATCTTTTGCTTTCTATTTCTTACTACCGATATTGGCGCCCCCTGCAATGTAAAAATCCATTTCACTCACTCTTTCCCTCACTACCTTTCACCAATTGTCTGAAAGGAGTTTGGACCAAATTACTTTCCCTCCTTTTCTTCGTTTCTCTCTATCACACATGGTTTCTGAAGGAATTCTGTTGTCATTTAGGCACAAGTCCCCAGTAGCCCCATGCTTGTCATAAAGCTTGATTAAAGGGGGTACGTTTTCTTTCACCTCTGTCTGTCAGTGTTTTTGCAGTTTGTGAGGGATTGACATTCTAGTAAATGTTCTCCTCATTTCTTTTTGAGCTGTTTATAGACGACTCTTAATATTGACACATAACAGGTTCCTTGTGTCTATAGTCTAATTTTCGTTGTCATGTCAAAGGTTATTCATAAGAGGCCTCTCCTAAAATGTGTTCATGAGAATATCAAAATGGGACTAGAGACACAAGGAACCTGTTATGTATAAGAATTAAGAGTGGTCCAGTAGTTCTGTATCTAGGGCCCCAGGATGACACAGTGGTTGGCATGTTGGCCCAGTAATCTGCTAGTCTTGGTGTGGTGGTTCCAATCCCATCCGGGTACTTCTCTTTCAACTCGGAGATTAGCCCCTGACTTGATGAACATGTGGATGTCTCCATGGTGATATGGATGAAAGATTACTGAAAACTGCATTGAGAAATGCAAAATCCCTCACTTAGTTCTGTATCTGTGGGCCTTGCCAAAGCATCGAGGTTTTGGTGAAAGGTTGTTCCAGCTTTTTTATGATGGAGTGTTGCATCTTCGCAAGGTTATCAAATTTTCATTAATATCACTGTTTACAATTTTGAGTTTTCTGTTTTCAGTGGAGCTACCACCGCCCAAGTCGGAGACTGAGACATCGAAAGTTTTGAAGCTGGATCAGATGGGTGACGATGACCTTAAGGAGAAGCTCAAGTCAGAAGAGACCAAGGGAGAGTCTAGACTCAGTATTGAGGTAAGAGGTCACGACCTTCACCTTTCATGATCTATAAATAGAATATTAAGGTCAGACACTGGGATAGCTCAGTTTGTAAAGTGCTCTATGGATTCTGAGGTTTTGGGTTGTTGATGATAGTATGTGTTGTATTCAATCTTAATGTTTGTAGTAATAATTTGGTCCTGGAAAAACCTTTAAAATAGCTGCAACAGCCTTTGCTGTTAGGACCTAGCGACTTCTCTGGCTTTCAAGTGCTACTACTTTTCCGATAGCATTTTACCACCTTTCTATTTTCCCTACTTTTTGCTTGAAATTCCTACATTTCCTACTTTGTAATTTTCAAAATATCTGAAAATATATTTAAAGCAAGTCTAGATCCCGAAGTTTTGAACGTGGAGGTAGGCATAATATGTAGGAGCAGAGTGAAGACAGTTTCAGGTATTGAAGAAACCTTCCCAGTTTCTGTTATCACATGACCAGCATGTATTGAAAAATTAGACAGGCTGTCAGTGGAGAGAATTTAATTTAATCTGTGTGGTACTTAAACATGTATTGACAGATCTACAAACTTCTTCTACAATCCTATGTCATTCCTACTTTCTTTCTACTGTTTATTTAAAAATTTAGACTGTTTGTATATTTTTTGTCTTATGTCTCACACGTTTTCATGTTAGTGCACCAGAAAGCCTGCTGCTCTCTGTACTTGCAGTGATGATTTGGTGATAGAAACAGCATTTAAAAATAGGTTTCATAATCCATGGTGATATATGTCTGAAAATTTGGTAAAAAACTCATCTCATGTCAAAATAATTATTTGGACGAAAATATTGAAAATGCTCATTCTTCCATTAGTTTGTGATGTCTTTTGTTACAAGTGATTCTAAATGAGACATGTTGTAAGGAAAAGCTTATCATTTGATTATTTCATTGCCAAGGGGCATAATTTTATCTTGTTTTATCCTTGATACAAGACTGATTTTTGTCAAAGTGTAGTGGTCTTTATCTTGGTGTGTTTCATTCATAATCCATTGTGTTCTCCTCACAACTAGTTACCACAGATGATAACAATCAGCTGGTTAAGAAATGTTGTTATCGCCTAGCTGGAAGCAATCAACTGGTATCATTCCAGGTGTTTGATTGTATTAGATGGACAACTGACATTATAATGTAATAATATCTCTCTGTGATGTTTCCCTTACAACACTTTTCACATGTGCTTGGAGTATTTAAAACTGGCCTTGAGGCGAAAATCGGATAACATCCTTTAAAATTCTTTGAATTAGGAAATATTTGTTGCAAACCTTAAGCAAGAAGTCTGGTTCTGGAACTCTGCAAGTGTTTATGGACAGTGTAAATAACATGTAAAAGATACCAAGGTATTGGATGTTTTGTGTTGCGAATGTATGTGTTGTATACGCCAAACAAACAACTGCTGCACTTCAAACGGAATGTTTGGCATTTTGCTTATGGGGAGGTGTGACATTTACCTCAGTAGTGTGGGTAGAAAGTTATCAATAAATCCTGATAAGTTTTATTGCAAGTATTATTTTATTGTCTTACATTTTTTCAGATAAATAATAATTGATCAGTTTTGCAAAAAATATCATGGGACTGAAGCTGCTCCTGTAATTCGAGCTTCTACCTGAAATCATGTCTGGAAATTTAACAATACATCCTGATAAGTTGTATTGCAAGTATTATTTCTTTTGTCTGATGTTTTCAGATAAATATTAAATTACTCTCAGTTCAGTTTGAATAAAAAAATATAATTGAAGATAGAAGCCGCTCTTTTAATTCTAGCCTTTGGAGCTTGTGTGGGAAAGCAAAAAGAGGAAATGTATGTGTGATCATTTCAAACACTTTTTCAAATGGAATTGTCTTTTAATAGCATTAGTTGTAGGGTTTGAAAGCAAGATAATTGATAACAGAATCAGCAAACAAGCGACCCCTTTTGACCTTCCCCGTAAATCTTGTTATCTTGGAAGATCCCTGATGGACGCTCTTTAGATTTTCCAGATACGTCATTTTAAGTCGGACTTGTTTAAATCAAAACTTTCACGGAGGCCGGTGGGTGTTCTGCCGGATCTTTATACCATGTAAAGAAACTGTTTTATCATCTAAGGCTCATTTCTTGAGATAACTTGAATTTTTAAAAGTCCTGAGTTTTGAGAAATGTGATTGGACTTCAATATCTTTCATAATTCGGTTTTCTGGTTTCGGCTTAAGAGAAAATCACTCTGTGAAGCTAATGTAATAATATGATTTCATAATGTCAACTTCTCATGTGCTTATAATTTCCATTTAAGTTGCAAGTTGCTTTTAGCACTTCAAGAGCAATAGACAAAACCAACAATAAAAATAAAAATAATAGTAATAACGATGATGATGAATTTAACAATTATTGTTAAATGATATTCTTTAAAATCCTCAAAGCTCAGTAATATTGTTTACGAACCACACTTAAGAAGTATGTTTTCTCAAAACTTGGTGAATATTCTGAAGAAACATTTATGTGTATAAATTTTATTTATTTGCATACTTAACTGTCTTATGAATACATATATTTATTGTCATACATTTTCATTCACGTTCTATCAAAGATGAAAGAGCTGTTATATTAAGAGTGGAAGTTTTCATGTTAATTTCATCGTAGATTAAACGATAAATTGATTGTAAAGTTAACCTCTTTTGCATATATATGCATAAATAAATCAAATTCATGAATTATTCATAAACATTGTTGTCTATTTCAAGAACCATGTAAACCCATTAAGCCAAGGCTGTAAAAGATGTTCTCTTTTGAAGTCCAACCTGGAGGAGCAGTTATCAACAAAAGGGCACTTACACTTTGTTGACCTAGGTCATATTAGAGCAGATGCATTGTGGGTAACGGGTTCATCAAAACGGAGAAATGTAAAGAAACTTGTACCTCTTGTGATGCTTTATAATTGTGACACAGCGAAAGAGGAACTGAAATAATGGGGTTTATTTAGTTAGTGCCAAGCAAATTGCTAAGGCAACACAAATAAATTGTGTGGATGGAGGAGTTTTGAAAAGATGTAATGCTGCAGAGGATGGGCTCTTTAATGCAAGTGTCAAGCCCAGGCCACACGCTTAACTTTTGTATGGTCACAGTAAACAGCAGCATTGGATGAAGGGAGAGCAACATTTGACCAACAACTATGCTGCATTCTTCCTGAAAATTAGATATGATTTTAATAATAATAATGAAGAAAATACATCATTTGACCATTTTCAGAATGGCCTAAGAATGAACCCTAAGCTGGGAGAGCTTGCAGTGTCCTAGTCTTCATCAACATGCAAAAGGGTTTCAATTATATGTCGCTGGGCATGCCATACATGCACACATTTGTATACTGTGTGGCCTCAACTTAAAGGGACATGATTAAAGTTGCATCTCAAGTAACAATCAAAAGACATAAATATGTTGAAATTGCTCTTTTTATAACACAAATCTTTCGCAAAGATAACAATACCGTCCTAAATTTGTTGTGGACGATAAACTACCCTTTATCAAACACAAGTCACGCTGCCCTCCGTTTTTTGACTTAAGTGAAAAATGAGCAGATCTGGTGACGTCATCAGCCCAGCTCTTGTCTTTCAATGCACTTTTGCTGTGTTCCTTTTTCTCTGTTAATCTATGGTGCTATCATCTGCTTCGTCTCTGATGTGTTGCATTATGGGTGAAAGATTGCCTGGCAGCATAAAACATCAACTCTTAAAGTTGGATACATGGTCAAACTCTGTGTTTTCTTTTCAAAAAACAACTTATGGAAGAATAAAATTATGTAATACCACAAATAATACACAACAGATACAGCATATCTGGTTTTAGAGCCTCTAGAATAGCCTAATTTATTTTGGGACCCCATGCTCATATTCGGAAAGCAGTCAGAAATCGACGAAACATTCTTCGATAAACCCTCAGAGAAAGGTTCTAAATGAAACTGGCTATTTGAAAGTGGAAAATATACCTGTCTGCATCAGCCAGGATTAAGGGAATGCGACAGTATTTAATTAGGCATACACTTTTACAATGTATGATTTACAGGTTATGTTATTTGATAGCACCAGACCTATTTTATCGTTTGGAATCGTGTATCCAACTTTAATCTTCCACTTTATTTTAAGCTTGAAAAACAAAGAATTAAAGTAGTGTGGCCTAGACATTGTCCTTGTTAGTCCAAATCTCCTGCTCGCTCAATTAACCTCCAGTTGAGAAAGAACAACTCTTCCAACCCTTCAGTTCCGTTTCTTCAGTGCATTCTCTGCCAAGTGGAGCACTCGATGAACTGAGACTATTATTAAATCCGACTTCTTTAAGGCAATTTGAATTTCTTCTAGCATGGTTGAGGTCTTGAGTTACCTTCAAGTCTGATACTGGAGGGATATTTTGTCTGTGTTTTCATGATAACATGTATCTTATTCAACATTCTGGGAGGTATCGGCTGGAAAAACTTCCAACAACTCCAATTCTGGGACTGCTGGGTGACAGTGTTTAATAAACAATCGGGATGGAAATTTGATGCACTGACTCTGCGCAGAGTTAATGTATGATGTTTAGATTTAAGTGATAGCTGCACCATATTAAATTATGTAAAAATCGAGTGCAAGAATGTGGATTTGGAATTGAGCAAGTCAGAGCTTGACTGCGATGGTTGGACAGCGGTGATAGGTGAACCTAAATACATCCAGATTGAGATTCAAACCTATTACTTCTTAACTGTTGGGGTGGTGGGATGGTGCACTGGTTGGTGCGTCGGCCCAGCAATCTACCAGCCTTGATGGTTGTGGTTCGAATCCCACCCAGGCACCTCTCTTTCAGCCTGGAGAGACAGGAGCCCTTGACACCGATGTGATGTTGGTGAGACCATGTGATATGCCTGAAAGATTGTCAAAAACCATGTGACAACCACAAATCACTCACTCATAACTGTTTGGTTACCAGGCTAAAGCTATAACTAAATGATACTACAGCTGATATATTGAGAGAGAGAGAGAGAGGTTAATGTTTAACGTGCACACTCCTGATATATTACTTATTGTTATCTTAAATACCATTTCACTTGTACTGGTACTCACACTGTCCTTGACAATGATACTTGGTGACACCAAAAATACACCTCATAAACATCTAGCATTTAAGTTATATTAAAAATTATATTGAAATAATTTTAATATAAAACAGACTTTTACAAAATATTTAAGTCCTATCCTATGACTACAATTGTTATCAGGAATTCTTGCTCAAGATAAGCAAGTCTAGATTTTAAATGAAATTGTGAGTTTTAAATGCCTGTCTCTTGATGAACAATTAAAAGAATATGAAATTAAATATGAAATAGATTTAGTTTTACTCTAATATTAAAGAGGGATATAAATTTTATTTATGTAAAATATTTTTAAACAGTTAAGAGCAGTTACAGGCAAAATACTGAGTAAAATGATACAAATTTATTTAATTATAATAAAATTTTATTTAGATAAAGCTGTGGCACCAGCAGGGTTACTTATGAAATGCACATAAAAGTCCAGAACAAAAGAGTTCTAACTTCACTGGCTTTTGTATGCTGAAATTAATAATGGATATTTCCTTCCTGTGAATTGTATTCCAAAGCCGACCATCAAAGAGACATAGATTCACAAGTGTATTCAGCTAATCCAGCAGGTTTTGTATTCTCTCAATAATATATCTTGGTCAAATTACCATCTCCGGCCTCTTACAATATGGCTTTGTCAAACAGTCGGGCGTTTACATCCACAGGATATTTAGTAAGTCCTTCTCACATTCTGACTTGTGGTATTCAGTTTGGTCAACTCATTGAATTCCCTCCCTTTGATCTTGAGTTATTATTTCTTGATATTAGCTGGCCATTGTGTCGTTTTGGTCAGTGTTTGTCTTTGCTAATTGAAGCTTTGCAGAAAGCCTAATATTTGCGGATATTGGGAATATTATTTCAGGTGGAGACCAGAATATTGCCATCTTCAGTCATTTGTCTGTATCAGCTGTGTATTTAGGTTAGCAGGCAATATAATTACTTGCCTTATTTAGGTTAGTTGTGGGAGACTTGAGCCCTGGAATTCATTATGAACAGAATAAATCTAAATACAAGTATTGATACAATTGGTCAGGTGACATGTAAACTTAAAAAAAAGCTCTTTTAGAGTCAATAATGGTTGACGTAAGCCCTGGAATTCAATAACTGTAAATACAAGTATTGATACAATTGGTCATGTGACCTGTAAATTAAAAAAAATAATGCTCTTGTACAGTAAATGATTTCGGTCTGTCTATTATTTGCCATTTTAGTATTAGCAAAAGAGCTAGCATCATAGTATTCTTGTTGTTCAGCCCCTGAACTGGATATAACAGATCAATATTGATTTATAACTTTTTGTTTTATTATGAGGAATGTTTTGGTGTAGGCCATTATGCCAACACATTAAAGCAAGATTTTGTAAATCCATAAAAAATGTTCTGCCCTTTATCTCGAAGTGCTTACCAAAATGTGAATCTACTCAATTCTCCATTAATTTTACTTTCTTGTCTCTTGATGTCTATCTTCAACACATCATTGCATTATGCCTGAAAGGTTGTCAAGTCCAATATAATACTTTACTCAGTGCTATTACTACATGAATCTCAAGTAAATGGGTGTCATGAGGGCTGTACTTAGACAATAGTATGATACCAAATGTAACGAATATTGTGCAAGACAAACCCTTAGGGATTCATGCAGGCCAAGCTGGAGTGCTGCGGTGTTTCCAGAACAGATGAACCCCTAGGGACAAGATTTACTGTTGAGTCCTGCCCTGGTCAATTAGTTCCTATGATGGAGAGCCACAGAGAACTGTTACAAATCCGCCTGCTCCACAGACATGATTATGCTAATGCTCAAATTCAGTGGGAAAGCTCAGTGCATACTGAGAAGATTTGTGAGCAAATAAAATCAGGCATCTTCACATCTTCCTTAGAAACTTTCCATTGTAATTACGAATGTGTGTCTTGTCTGGATAATTTTGGTATTTGAATCTGATTGATATTAAATTAATTAGGACCTTGACTCTGTATACTGTGAAAAAAAGTTTGGTTTAAAATATGTTGAGGTGTTTCACAAAGTTTGTTTTGGTAATCTAATTCTTGGGTTCAATCCTACAGATTGAACGTTAGGGTCTATTGAGTATGTTTCACATTTTAGGACCACTATCTATTGAGCAGGTTTCACATTTTAGGACCATTGTCTATTGAGTAGGCTTCACATTTTAGGACCACTATCTATTGATCAGATTTCACATTTTAGGACCATCATCGGTTAACATTTTGCATACAATTTCTGATCTTGAAAACTCACAGTTTTGATTTGGATGGATTGTAATAGTTTTAGCATACATATTCCTTGCTGAGACAATTTGGACTGGCTCTACATCCATCCACTAACTATATGCACCCCAATATGTTTGTAAAATGTCATTTTACAGCTGCTAGTATCTGTAATTAACCTTAATTCCCTCTTTGGTACCATTATCTCCATCTGCATCATAATTTCAGAGATTTAATTATTGGTAATAAGGTTCAATTGCATAGGAACATTGTTATGTAATAGTCATGCCATAAGCATATTTTTAATAATTGAAGGTTATTGAACTGCAGTGATGACACCCTCAAATGTCAGTTTATGATGCGAGTTTCGAGTGCATCAGCTGTCAGTATCTGTGTGCACATGATATGAGCTCTTAGGAATATATCATTACCTAAACAGCAATTAATGCATGGGGAAGAAAGATGCTTATCTTTTATATCAGTTTGCCCCGAAGGATTTTCGAGGACCGCCTCAAGCTGTTGCTTCTTGGACAGATTGTAGCAGATTAGAGCTTTGATACATTATTGATAGCTGTTGAGCAAAACCTTTCATGTTGGATATTGGTATTCAGGGCTAAGACACGTCTTATCAGTATCAGCTTGACCCTGGGGTTGTTTGAGCCCCGCCTAGTAAACACTGGCAAGTTTACCTGTCTCTTACCCAAGGGTAATTAGCTCACTCCTACTTCATGTTATTGTCTAGACTAAGCATGGTCAGTTTCTTACCACTGAAGTGACCGTTTGGACTGAGTATGGGTCATATGTCATTGCTTTTGAAATGACCGGTTGAGTACTGGTCAGATGTCTCTGTCCTAAGCTAGATGTAAGACGTTGATGGACAAATGTTGACTGACACCTGGATGAAGGTTACATCACCTGGTCTAAGGGTCAACCCTTGTAAGTTGACACCTAAAGCTGATTATAGAGGATGATGGCAGTCTTAGGTTCATCAGCATCTTGAACTGTAGAGGACAAGAATCTTTAACAAATCTTCCCACCATATTACACCAGTGATATCAAACATAATCATCTGATTATCTGTCTTCAGGATAGCAGTATCTTCTCTGACCATATCAGTTTGCTGTGCTTTGAGTCGTCACTTGGTGTTGGACGTGAATGTGTATTATAAATGGAATTAATTATTTTATATTAATACTAGAAAGCCTGGACATTGAAAAAGCTGAATATGAGGCTAATATTTCGGATAATAAAGTTTAAACACTGTTCGGTTGATGGCAGAACTCTATGGCATCACATATGCTACAATAGGCGTTTGTAGTATACAAATTGGAAATAACAGAGTTTTCAAGAGCATTAATTCATTTCATTCATTTGAGTTAATTGAAAAAGTTGCATTATATATGATGCTGGCAGTTTATTAGGGTTAATTTTGTCATTATTATTTTTGTTATAATAAATTACTGACACAATACTGCATCATTAAAATAAGGTGATGATTTGGCTCAGATGATGTCCACATTTCCCTCACTACTGATATTTTGAGTGTCACAAAAGTTAACATATTGGTCACTGTGACATTAAGCGGTATTTCACTCACTCGGATCGGTACATTAAGATGGGCATTGTGGGTACACCTCATGTAGATGAAAAACAGGAGAATCTTTGGAGGATATTTAACAGAAATATTGCTGAAAAGCATGATAAAAATGCAAATTAAATCAGATTAGTTTGAGCTTTTCCTGATGACCAATAAATACATGTAGACTGACTGCAGTCTCGGAAATTATTTTTTTCTCGTGTAGAGAAAGTTTTAAGTAAGTATATATTTATTGAAGTGAGCCTCATGTCTCCTTTCAAACTGAAGAGTCAGCTTTCTGTAGACTTGCAGCTTTTATAAACTTGCCAAGTCTCTAAGTAAAATAAAGGAGTCCATTTGACAAACTACCTGATACATGTATTCCCAAAACTATCCTAAAATCCAGATGAAACGTTCAGCAGGTCTTGACAGACCATGTAATCAATTATCCCTAGACTTGCAATTTTTTATGGACTTGCCAAGTCTCCTAAGTAAGAACAATTACAGGGTGTGTCAGACAGACTAAACTACACGCAGCTGAGTGAACTGTTTCCAGGGGCTCTCCCCACTTTGACATTAATCTTCCATTATAAACAGCTATTAGTAACCATTACATAGCATGACCCTTAAACCGAAGTGTTTATCATTCTAAAGTTTCAATGTAGGATTTAACACTTTAATGAACTTGATAAAGCTCCACTGACCCAATTATGGTTTTAGATGATCAAAGTGAAGTCCAGCTGGGAGGGTTTGACACTTAATGGACAATAAACTGGTTGGTCACTGTGTTGGTCAAGGCTGGACCTGAACAAGTCATGGATGATACTCACCTAATTAGAGCCCATTTTGTGCAGGTGACCTGATGTCAGAGATTTTGTATGAAGGGGATAAGGGGCCATTTAAGTTAGATTGAATCTAAGGGGTTGTTAAAAAAGACCGGCAGGGGAAAATGAAATGCTGCTTGGTAAACAATGGTTGAATGGCATTGATGACATGTTCTATGAACCTGTCAACAGGCAAGACAAAATTAAATGATAGCCTGTCAGATTGAGTTTCACTTAGTCAATATGATTTAAAGTCTCATGAAAGCATTTCAGCTAAAATCTTATCTCCCGGGAACAGGATTTTAACTCCAGTAAGCTCATGCTTGTTGTAAAAGGTGACATTATGATGATGATGATTGGAATGATTTTGATTATGGTGATGATTGTGATGATGATGATGGCACCAATGATGATGATGGTGGTGATGATGGTGGTGATGATGGCAATGATGGTGGTGATGATGGCGGTAATGATTGTGATGATGATGGCAACAATGGTGATGATAACAATGATGATTATGATGATGGCACCAATGATGATTATGATGATGGCAACAATGGTGATGATGGTGGTGATGATGGCAATGATGGTGGTAATGATTGTGATGATGATGGCAACAATGGTGATGATGATGATTATGATGATGATGACAGCAGTGATGATGATAAAGATGATTTTGAAAGATATTCTTCAGTATGGACAGTGTGGTCTATGATATGAAGCCAACATACCAAACATTGCATCAATTATGATCATATTGACCATTGTGACATTGTATCCACAATGTGTCCAGTCCTTGAAGTAATAGACCTGAAGAGGCTTTGACCACGATTACATCACTCTGTCAAGAACTGGTTCTTGACCACCAGAGGTCACCTGTGTGAGGTCACTCTGAAGTGGATGGTGACATGTTTGAGGGTTATTTGTCAAGTTTGAAGAGGTCAGCTCAGTTGCTGCTTTGTTGTTTTCATCTTTTTCTCTTGAACCGGTCAGTCAGGGTTCTTTATTTGAAGGACACAGTCCGACCATGAATGGTCACTGAAACCTGACTTAGTGGACAAACCATGCAGAATCTTGATTTTTCTCAAGGACACTTGGTCATGTCAGAGTTCAGTCCGATCTGGCAGGTGTCGCATGTCAAGCTGACACCGACAAAGTTTTCAATAAACAAAAGATGACCTTTGCTAACAGCGTGATTGTATTTTATTGAAGGCAACCCTCATGTTCTGATCTGTAGGTCTTGGGATACTAGAGCTTGATGCCTGAACAAAGAAATAAATATTTGTTTGATGGATAATTATCCAAGCATTATTCTAAAACGTTCTACATCACAAAGACAGATGACATCATGTGCAGATGACAAGATGAACCCTCACGTCCTAAAACAGGAGATTCAACAACTTTGGGCAAAAAGAGAGTGGAAAAAGTTAACAATATTTTATTCATACAAAAATGCATTGGAAATCACAACATTGAACAGAGGTATTACAGTTCAACATAATTGTTCTATTCAGGATTACATCTTCCTGAAAAGTAGCTGTTCTGCTACTGTGTGGGTTGTGTGTATTCTGGAATTCAAACCTGCACCCGCAAGATCAAACACCAATCACCAGCACTAAAGATCAGCAATGAAGATCGCTTTAACTGCCCCAAAAATGACTAAAAAATTAATTTCATCATTTGAGTAATGTCAATATTCAGTTGCCCCTACCATCATCCCCAGAAGTCAGAAACTTTAAAGTATAGGAGTGCTGTATGGCAATGAGCATCCCACAAAACTCCCCAGTTGCCTCTGTCTCCTATTTACCTGCCCAATCTCTCACCTGGATAAAACCCCCTCAGTAACACAAGCAGGACCCCTGGGGAGAAATTGTCCCTGTGTGCTTGACCGTGACTTCAATTGGACTTCAATTGGATTACTCACAGCAGTGGGCAATAGATGTTGGTTGGCCTGGGCAGAACTGTAGGATTGGCCACCATTTGCCTCTGGTCATCTGGTCATTATTGACCACTCACCCATGACTTGACTGACCTGTCCAGCCTGTTCGCCTCAGTCTCTTCATTGCATTTGGATATAATGTATTGAAGACACCGCCAGCCATCTCCTTAGTCTCACTGATGCTGGATTTGTGCAGTTTGTTATTGAAGGACCTCAAAATAACAGTAGTTGTGTGGGTGTTGTGTAACTACAATCAACCAGATATACCAATGGAGAGGTGATCTACTCAGGCAAATAAACAATAATTCATTGAACTCACTGGATTAGCTGCAATATGAGGAACACGAGGAAAAAATCTGTCATCAAACCGAAAGTAAGTTATTGAATACGATTACTTTTTTTCAAAAAGTTGATATTAAAACTTACAACTTGTTCTACGTTTAACATCCTGATTTTTCAGGGATCTGACGTTCTACGATCTGTTATACGTGTTAAATATAATATTGGTGAATAGACAAAAATGTTCAAGAAATTATCCAATAGTAGGTATGAGACTACATGCTCCTTAACCCTTCTACTGTTGTTCCCTGATATATTCTTTCACACATGACTGACTAGCACTAACTAGAAAACAGATGACTAGGGTCTGAATTTGGTGAAATGAACTAACCAGTGAATTGTAATGAAAATAATCATCTCTGTGAAGGTGATATTTTAATAAATCCAATTGCACCATCAATTTCTGATATCTCTGCTATGATAAATTTTGGAATTAATTTTGAATAATTTATAAGAAGATTTTGTAACCATGTTTGAAGTCAAAAGGGACTCAAGCTTTGCCGCGATGATGAATTGTATTCAGGCATGAAGATTGTCCCACATGTTAATTATGTATCTGTTTGAATACAAGTCCTTTGATCACTGGCTGTAATATAACAATACGTCACATCAGGGGAATTGTGATATATGGGAAATCTGGGAAGACCTGGCAACATTCTCCACCAATCAGACTGTTATCTAACAAAGTGTGGAATATAGCATTAGTTCCGTCCATTCATTTGATTGTCCGTCACAACATTGTCCGGACGATTGCGGAGAGACTCTTGACATATCCTTTCAAAATTTGGTACACACACCAGTTATGCCTCAAAGATGCACCTTTTACTATTTTGAAATCTCTATTATAAATTATTATTTTTGCTGTTTCCATGGAACATGAAAGGGCATGTGTGAAGTCATGAGGGTCAAACAGCACGGGATATAGATGACTATCTCTGCTTGTTGGCCTTGTTCTAACCACTTCATCCTCTGCCCTGGAGGAACTCTGTAACATCATTTGTTTTACCTTCTTCAAGACTGCTTTGCATAAATATTGCCTTACTCATTTTACCTTTGAATGCTTCTCTAAACACATTTTATTTAATGGACGGTGAGGACTTCCATAACTTGTCAAAATGTTTTCTGAAGTTTTGCTGCTCAATATTCACCAAATGGCGCTTCTTTAGAAAGTGCAGACAAATAATTTACCCCAAGGATTTCAAGCACAAAGTGAGCATTAAATTGAAACACTTCAAAGAGAATGGCAAAGTGTTCCACACCGTAAGGGACTCAGTTATTTAATTAAGTAGAACTATGTAGGTGGCCAATTAGTCAAAAGTGGAAAATTACAGAAACTGGGGATTTCAAAGGAAATTTGTAGCTTTGTGACAAGCATTACATGTTATGAAGATTTCATTTCAGAACACTTTAATCTTGTCATGAGAAGTTCAGGTACAGTGATGATTATGTTAATGTGTTGTGCTAAAACTGTAGTAGTAGCACAGAAGGAATTCAGATAAGAAATGATTCCGAAGTCGTGTTGGACAACCGACTCAGACATTCTTCTTCACAGTTGTTAATGTTATTTATTTCAGTTTCGAAACTTTTTGAATTTTCAAAATATTTTTTAGGGGGATTTGAAGTGAATTGAACAGGGAGAAACGCATTTTGAGAATGAGGTTGCCAAATTGAGGGAGAAAAGGTGTGTTGGGGGGAGGGGGGATTAACGGAACTTAGCCTTACTCTATAATGCTGCTCTTTGCTAGCCTTTTTTCAAGACCCTGAGTCAAGGCAGAAGAAACTTTGCCTTATTGTATGCTGCTGCTTAGACTTTTGTCAAGACCCTGAGGTATAGAAAACTGAACATTTCACTCTACCATAGCCATCTCTGCTTAGCCCTGCCTCAAGGCAGAGCTAGGAAAGGCAATATAGTCCCAGGAATAATTATTTGACTCCGATATTACATACATAAATTTAGGAAAATTTAAACAGCCTCAGGGTCTTGACAAAAGTCTACATTGGCACCTACGTCACTACGTGATTAGAGTTTGTGCAGGTGTTGCAGTGATGGATATTGTCGATATAGATGTGCTGAGCAGTTGCTAGTCACGTTAAAGTTGATGTTGACCTAGTTATAAACAACTGATTGGTTGTAACTATAGAACTATGCTACATGTATAAGCATTCTCAGCATGTGTATACCTGCATTAACTTTATTAATCACAACATTGTGCTACAAACAAATGACGGTTTCATTTCGTCAATTGTTATGAGCAATTATTGAAGTACATGTATACTGAAGCGCAAAAGAAACGCAAGTTTTGCATATGAGTAAATTATTACAAAAATGTGTAGATGAATAATTGAAATTCACATACTGTCGTTTTTCTTTACAAACTGTCCCTTACGTAAGTTTTAATTGCTTTTCATACCTTTCCGAAAACAAATCACCAAAACACACCATGGTAACATGATAAAAGTGGTTGGCGTGAAAATCAAAATGCACACTTGTTTGCTGACAGTAAGCATTCCAGTTTTTAGACTCGTCCTTCAGTTGCCAAGACAAGCGATTGGACGTCTGCAAGCTAGTCAGAGCGTTCGGAACGTTGCCAGTGCCTTCAACGTGAACATTGCCGTTTATCGACTGTAAGAACGTTTTGTCGCTACTCACACACTACTGACCTCCCCAGAAGTGACCGTCCGACAGTGACCACACGGCGGTAGGACAAACACATCCATCGGCAGCACCGGCGTGATCCATTCCTCGGTGCCAACGAAACAGTTTGGCTGACAGTTCCACAACAGACCCATAAGTGACGACCAGGACTCCATTACAACAAGCTTTGATCCATTCCTCGGTTCCAACGAAGCAGCTCGGCTGACAGTTCCACAACAGACCCATAAGTGACGACCGCCGTCGTCGTCGTCGACTCCCGCCATCGACAGGTCTGTTTCCAGTGGGCAACAAGACACCAGAACTAGCGCCATCCACATTGGAGACGTGTGATTTTCTCAGATAATAGTCGTTTCTGAAGTTCTCATGCTTATGGGTGAGTCCGAATATGGAGAAGACGTGGAGAACGTTATGCAGATCATTGTGTCACGCGTGGGGTGGTGCGAGTGTCATGATGTGGCCATGGTAAAGAATTGGACCACTGGTCTTTCAGAATTTGGGTCCTAGAAGGGGTAATGGTGTAACAGCTCAGCGCCACATTGACAAGGCTCTACGACCCCATGTTATGCCCTTTTTGGCTCGGCATCGGCAACACACTTTCCAGCAGGACAATGCAAGACCACACACTGTTAGGACAACACTACAGTTTTGCAGCAGCACAACATTGCAGTTTTGTCGTGGCCATCCATGAGTCCTCTTTTAAACCCGATTCAACATTTATTGGACGAGCCAAGGAAGACTTAATCAAGTGCGTTCAAGGCTAACAACGGCAGCTGAACTTCAGGTAGCCATAGCCCATTGGCATTCATTAACCGTCACATCCATTCGATGTACACGTGTGTTGCTGTGGTTGTGAATGCAAATGGTGGGCATACACGGTACTGATTACTCGCCATCGCGGGCCGGATTATCTACTCATGTTGACAATTTCCAAACTCTTTAACATTCATAAGTCCAAGGACATCTGATCTATAAACGTTCGGCATCAACATATATGCAGAGAGAAACGGTATTAGCAATTCATCCTCAGTCACTTTCAATTTCCAACCTTCAAACATTCAATACCTCATTAGTACTTTTCCATAGCAACGTGTAGATTGAATATCTATATATTCCTAACGGTTTTGGTACAATAAATATCACGTAATTAGTGGGTTTGTTAGTTCAGTTTATGAGTGAGAGTAATAATTATATTAACAATTAGGTCTTATTAATCTACATATATGTCAAAATGGTTTCGTGTTGACGAACCTTCATTGAAACTATGGAGTTACAGCATGTTGGCAATATATAATAAATTGTATTTGATGACCTGACTGTTATTCATGGTCTCTCCGAACCCCAGTAAATTGCCTCTGGGCAGCCCATTACTCTTTGTGGGCCATTGGCCTTTCATCCGAGACAGATTCTCCTGACAATAAGCACATTTATATGCGCTACATGACTCAAGGTCGGTAGGCCCTGGCCTTACATAGAGCGTTTCCGTCGAGATTCTACGTTAATTGAACTTCATTCGCTTTAGTAATGTCATATGGCAAGACTTCCGCTGCAGCTTTCGATTAGCAATTTTCTGATTAGAAAACTCGGAAAGAGCTAGTTTTGTAGGAGACTGCGCCCGTCTGCGACGTCATTACCCGCTCTCGTCTACACGCAGAATGGACGACTTTGTTTGCAAAGAGGCAGCTGAACAGAACGAGGAAATCTCGTTTAGTGCGAGATCAGCACGCGAGATTGCCAGTGCAGACAGACTACCATTTTCCCT
>JAUELE010138565.1:0-14143 GCA_031471655.1 Diodora aspera
TATGTGTTATCGTGTATCTATAAAACTTTCACCAGACAAGGTGACCATATATATAAACTTGTACCCCTTTCATATAGTCACATAAGTTGTGTTTCTTTCAAAAACACATCACAACTAAGACTACAGCTTAAGCTTGTTCGTCGATTGTAAAGTAGCTTTAAGCCATTAAATATGTATAAGTCATTAAGCGCCAGATGCACCCTGCCCTTGGAAAACATAGGCGTTACATGCCCAACCAGCCAGTTCAAGTTGGTGTGTGTGTTGAGTACACTAATCTTTAGCAAGTTCAGCAAATTACGGTCTGACAGGTTGAGTGGCAAGGCAGAATATGTAGTCTTTGCAAAGGAATTTCTAGATATCTGAGTCATCTGACTTTTCGATCTTGTCTGTAAAGTGTGTACCTTTGTAACACCACAACAATCCCAGATACACTAAATCAGGCATTCACATCAGCCTAATTTGTCTGTATAGGAAGGCACGGATTGTAGCAGATAGTCATAACTGTCTACATTACAAGACCAATCAAGCGGAACGTGATCACACAAAGAAGTTAACGATATATCAAGAATCTGTAGTAAATATGAGTCTAGACATGTGGCCCTTTGAAATAAAGACGGGTCCGACTAATGGCAGTGTCAGACAATTTGGGTGTCGAGGGTAATTTGGATTTATTGGTCCACACAGGGCAGAACAATGTTTTCTTTGTGTGTCTTTTGTTGGCGCCTGAGAATAATACTGACCGTGAACACATGGAATCGTTCTGATTTCTTGAATATGTCCTATCTCCAAAGTTATGTGTATAACTGTTGGTATATTCCCAATGGAAAAGCATCGTCCCATCATAGTTCAACTGTAATCCTGCCAGGGTTGGTTCACATATGTACTGCTATGCAAATCATTTGAATGAAATGAGACGTTTTGTAAGAAGTTCGCCGTTTATGTTTTCCATGATTTTGGATACGTGCGCCATTGGTACTCCGGTCATTGGAACAAGGTACAATGCAGACCGTTTCTCAACTCCCCAGGGAGTATTCAACCGGAGGTGCCTCTTAGGCGCTTGACATCAACATCACTTCAGTTTCCGACCGGGTACCCAATTTTTGAAGCCATTTATGAGAAACCATTTTGCCCAAGGTGACACCACTTTCATTGTCATTTTCTTAGTGTGAGGAATAGTCAACCCTGGGTGTCTGAAAATATTTACAACTCCAGCGGTTCTCCCATGTAACTAGTATCCTATGTTGCTTAAAGTTGGATACATATGCGGGATGGGGCAGTGGTTGACCCTTTTGGCTCGGCTATTTGCCAGGCTTGTGGTTGTGGTTCGAGTCCCGCCTTGGCACTTCTCTTTCAGCTTGGAGAGACAGGAGTCCTGACACGAACGTGCTGTTGGTGAGACGGTGGTGACGTGGCTAAAAGATTGCCGAAAACGACGTAAAACCAAAAATCACTCACTCGCTAAAGTTGGATACGTGCTGGTGAACAAAATCATAAACTGTAGACATGATAAAAGTGGGTTGAAATTGAAACACCCCGTATTCTCGTTGTCCAATCAGATAGTGACCGGTTCATTTTTCACTTTGAATCGCCTGTCTTTCAAACTCCAGACAGTGCCTTCCTTACACTGCGCTCTGTTTCCCTACGAATCGGAATTTAAAAAATATAACAACTTGTTTATCGCAATGACAATTATCCTACGAGCGAATGGCTGAAGTATCGGTAAGTTTATAACGTTGTTGCAGATTTCATGAAGATTAATTGAGGTTATCGACGATCACTTGTTGCGTGCATGGCAGGCTGTCCAATATACATGTACATACATGAACAGTATTCACAGTAAACAATAAATGGGAACGTAATAGTATACACAGCAAGATTGCCTGGAAGGTGTGCGAATGCTAATTTTATTAGTTTTTCACCTAGGGGTGCTTTAAGAAATATTGATGTTGTACAGCGTGCAAAAGTGACAAAGAGGCTATATTTTTTGTGCATCTATCGTCCTATGTTAATAATTTCATGTATATTTATGGTTTCCAATTGTGGGTTTTGAAAAGAAAACATTGAATGTGACGATATATCCAACTTTAACTTCTCATGCTTGTGACGCACGTGCATTGCACGAGACCAACCGAGGTGGCATAAATTGCTTTCTACAATCTCTTTACAACTTTAGGTTGCGGATATCTTCCACCAGAATTGGAAAGCCGTTTTAAACAACAGTTCCAGATATAACGTGTACACATCTCGTAAAGCATTAGTTGAACCAGAATTGTATTGGTCTTATCTGACTGACAAAACGCTCCGTCACTAATGCTATTGCGTCCGGGTTAATCTGAAATTATGGTAAATGTGGACAAAAACAACTTTTCGATGTTTGAGAGTGTGTCATTTGTGTGCACTATGTTTTGAAGACGGATTCCATGTGTGATTGCAGATGTAAATGTATCCCTAATCACTATTTACATATATGGAAAAACACAGATGTAACGTATCACGTTTTGTTTATCTTGCAATGCATGGAAGACAACATATTCATAAACCACCAACATGAAATATCATACCCCCAAAAGTCATAGTGTTTATTCAGTTTTTAAACAAAAATGTATTTTGCTTACAACTTGTGTACTGGTGGGAAAATAAGTGCAAATAGATGATTGATTGAAACAACTTAATGGCACAGTTCCGTTAGTACTGTGGGAAGCGTATTTATTTCGCCGCATCAAATCACCAATCTCTGCAATGGTAAATTCTCTGTCCTATACCTAGACTGACTGCAGTCCTTGAACTATATTATTTTTTCTTCTTTGTGCGTATTTTGCACAGAATATATATTTATTGTACAGAGCCTTGTGTCTCCTTGGCCGAATCAGATCAGCTATCCCTTGACTTGCATTTGTATAGACTTGCTAAGTCTCTTAAAAACATTACAGGGTCTGTCAGACAGACTATACTATACCCTGATTCTATCCACGATGCAGATTATACAGAACAGTATTACATACACACACAAACACACGCCTACACACACACACACACCTACACCCTCACACACACACACACACTCACACACACACACACACACACACACCGACGCCTACTTGATAGTAAGCTACTACACCACAAAATTACAATGAGCATCTTTGTCGGATTACATTATAACACACTTATACCTCGCAAATTTCATCTCATTCTATTTAATTCTGATTTGACCCAATAGTTTGACCCTTTTGATACTTGACTTTCTGGCATTGGTCATCTTATCTACTCGTTATCGACTTTAATTGTTTCGAATTCACAGCGTCCTTTGTGTCCCAAGGTAAGTCCAACATACGAAATAAATTGCTGTGGTTGCACACATGGGTACATAAATGTCAAAATAACATCTGATAACATTTGACAAGTGAATTCTTCTGTGGATTTTGAGACTAAATAATACTTTGAAGAGTATCAAAAGTTAGATTGAGCATACATTCTGTTGAAGATTTATCAATAAAAATGGCAAGCACGTGTCTCAGCGGACAGAATATTACCATAAATCAGTGCCAGGGAGTACAATTGAATTTCCAACCCTAACTCGGGCGTCTATATGACAGAATGTGGAGTAAAGTTTCGGACTTTTTGTCTCTTCTGTAAGAACTTGGATTTCTTTGAATGTTTAATAATCGAGAAACGTAAACAAATCTGCTCATTGTATTTTTTGTCAAATAAAAATGTTCAACTTCAAAGAGTGCCTACAGTATTTCTGAATTAATTGAATTAACTACAACATCATATTTGTAATGTAAGATTACAAGTTCTTGCCACAGGGTATTCTGGCTTTGTTTGGGTTGAGTCCTTTGCATAATAAGGGAAGTACGCATTGAATTTAGGATCTTGCGCATTGTACACAAGGCATCACTACGTCATCACCTCCGGGTTACACTAGAGAGCTATGTACTCCCCAGAACAGAAATCGTACATTGAGATCAAACAACCAAGATCTGCTTGTGGTTCCCAAATACAACCTGAAAGGATTTGGGATCCGTTCTGCGGTGCTGTACAGTGGAACTCTCTTCTGATTGATGTTAAACGGGCAGAATCAGCGTTGACCTTCAACCACAATGTTTAAAAACATATTTGTTTAAACGTTATGCTTGATAGATACATCATGTGCCGCATTACTATCTAACATAATTATATTCATGTTTTAAATTAGTGTTGTGAATCTTTGTATTTTACTATATTAATACTTTTGGTGCTTTGAGCTTACATGTACATGTAGTCTTTCCACTTATGCAAAGAGACTTATAATTATTATTAATGAGTTTGTATGGTGTTAGCAGGCGACTTTAAAATGTTATATGGCCAGTTGGCGTCTTAGAGCAAGTGCTTCATTAGCATAAGACGAGATGCAAATATTAGTCCTTTCATGACCTCTTGAAATAACCTAATGGCGCATCGGAATATAAAGTATACGCACAGGGTTGTTTAGCATGTGGATAGAACTACAGTATTATCCTTTAAGCGAGGCATCTGTTCTCTGTAACGGTGACTATTTTGACCAGTAGTTACTTTCGATTCGTTAACTAGCGGATTTGATAACCGACACCTTACGTCCGACACCGCTCGTTCAAAAAGTTTATCAGGGTCATGATTTAAGGTAAAACACTCGTACTGGGGGGATACGTGTCTGGTAGAGTTATGTGCCCTTGTCATTTATGACGTCATGCTATAGTTGTCATCACTGTTGTGCTCAAATTGTACACTGTGGCGAAGCTCGCATACACTACTGCCACAGACCAGATACTATATCCACGTACACGTATGACTTAACCCCATCGACCTTGACCTTTGCTGGTGCATGTGTTTACGTTGAGACCAAACAATATCTTTGTAGATACACTCGTATAACATAGATAGTTTCATTGAATATTAAAATTCATTTACAAGCATTTACGTGTGTATGTGTGGCGAAACTCTTCAAATGGTACAACTTCACTGACAAAAACATTAATAAGCCCTTACGAAATTGTGTTTCTTGTTTTCAGTCAAGTAGCATAGGGACAAAATGTGTCCTTAAACCCGAGCTGGTGGCAGTGGTGCATTGGAGCGCAGTTTGGTAAGCGCAGAGGAGGCAGTAAGAGCAGTTTGCGTTGTGTTATGTAACCTCCATGAGTGTCAGGTTAGACAGTTTAGATATGTACATTGTATCCAAGTTTTGTGACACTTTCGTCATTGTTGTTTTCTAATTTCAGAACCTGTGACGTCTATAACATCCTGACTTGCACTTTGTGTCCGATGTGTAATTAACATCTCCACAGGAGGCACAGTCACAATGTTCTTGAAGAAAATTGCTCCAGGATATCCATCTTCAAGGTATCACAAAATAAAATTAGAAAACAGCTCCTCGGTTTCAATATATTGTACTGTCACTGATGCAATGTCCATTTTGAAAGTAATTCGCGAAGTTGATAAAATATTACATTTTCAGACAGTGTGTTATGATCAGTAACACTTGTGAAAAGTTTTGTCTGACATTTGTGATGACGGAAATTGATAAAACTGCCATTATGGTGATGATTATGATTATGTGTGTGTCTTGGGAATGAGAGGGTATTTGATAAAGGTCTCCAGGTGTATTGTTGACGTCTACAGGACGATGAAAAACCTCACGATTGAGAAAAAAGCAACTTAAACTGCAACTCAAATTGTAATAAACGTGTCATATCAGCCATAAAAAAGCTTGATTCAGTCGTGGACCTTTGTTGTTTATTTAGGCTATTACAAAAATCCTATCAGCGCTTGATATTGCCATTTTGTTCACCTTTATCCTGAAGTCAAAATGTTAAAGGTACAAAAAGAATTGTTTTCAAACATAAAAAATCGCCTTTATTACAAAGTCTTTTTGTGTAAAGTGCAATGAGTGCATTCATAAAAGCAATTGGATGAATGCAAGAAATATACTAATATAAAATGAAATAAAACTAAAACATACTATATCGTACAGCATAAACATTAAATTAATTTGCATGTCTACAAAATTCTGATTGATATTAATGTCGAATATGATTTTAAGGAATTCTTTGCGAAAAACAGATTGCACAGGCTTACTGTTTACAATTTCCCGTTGAAAACGTACGACTTTTATTGGATACAGAAAGTTCACGAACATCTCGAATACACAATTTCTCGAGTTACATTCTTGTCTCTGTTCAAATAAAGAGATAGTAAGACATGGACCCGGAGTTGAGAAAAGCTGTGAATATTCTTCCGACAATTTATAACTTTGTGGAATGTTTACGGTTTAACTGACGAGGTGGGAAAACATGAATTTGGCGGAAACTCGTCGGAGATTTGACAAAATAAGAACCTATATCTTCAGTAATCGGAACACTAATGTATGACTCAAATCATTGCTTTAGTTTAACACGTGAACAATCACATTAACAACACCAGCTTCCCAGATTTGGGTGTTCTCTTTCAATGCTTTGCCTCGCAACGACGTTGAAAATATGGTTCTCGTTCTTATTCTTATTCTCAAAGTTTGGCGTGTCACCGTTTTGGTTTTGTCACGGTTTTAGCTATAATCAATAAAACGATGACGTCACCAAAATGGGGACCATTAGAATTGTCTCGAGTTAGCGTAAGTAAACGTTTCGGCGAATAAAATGCAGTTAACCGTCCATTATTTCATTAGGAGTTTGCCGTTATTTAAATGATATATCGTTGTTGTACTCTGACGGGTTTGAACGTTTTGGTAGTTTTTGTTCAGCATTGGTGATGCATCTTTGATTTTGTCCTTTTTCATAATAATAATAATAATAATAATAATAGTAATAAAAGGATAATGATGATGATGATGATGAAGATGATGAGAATGATGATAATGATAAAAGAAAATCGTTGTTGTTAGTGCGCGCGCGTGTGTGTGTGAGAGAGATCCTTGAACGCTCGTACCCTAGAGCTCACCAGTGCCTCTTCATGCAATGCCCGACATGCAATGCCCTTCCCAGGGAGCAGAGGACCGCCATGAATCGTGAGCAATATATAGAAAATATTGAAGTTTTCAACATAGCAGAATGCCAGAATGGTTGTGCTCTTAATGTTGATCCCAACAAAAGATGTGATCTACATGTCAGATGCAAGACAGTTTCTCTTTGAAAACGACTTTTACTGAATACAGAAAATTCACTATAATCTTGAATACACAATTCCTCGATTTACTTGCCACTGTTCAAATAAAGAGGTAATAAAGCATGGATCTCGATTTGACAAATGCTGTGAATATTCTTCCGACAATGTATAACTTTGTGGAATGTTCACGGTCTGAAACATGAATTTGGCGGACAAAATAAGAGCATATATCTTCAGTAATCGAAACACTGATGTATGACTCAAAGCACTGCTTTAGTTTAACACGTGAACAAGCACATTAACAACACTAGCTTCCCAGATTCAGGTGTTCGCTTTCAATGGTCTTAATAGCGTCATAATTCCCAACGCCTATCTCGGATTGAAAACAACGTGAATGGATGAAGTTCAAAGCAAATGCATTTCTAAGAAACACGATTCTCCCGGACGGCCATCCATACCCATTACCCGCCTGACAGATTCGCTGCTTTATGCAGTAATTACATTTGTGCAGGAGATACATGAGCCAAAGTTCCTGGAAAATAACCTCGATGTCAAATGGATAATGCTTTTTTTGACACGGTGAATTATATTTTCCGATTATAGAAGATACAGGAGATGGGTTAGAATTAACAATGTTCCTTTTGTATGTGATATGTTCTTATGTGATACACTGTTAGGCCACTTATACCGCCCAAAACTCCAAGCACTTGGTGCAAGCCAAAAGGGGCCCACATTACATGTATAACCCGAGTCATTGCACAATTAACAACGTTTTTCAACTCCCCAAGGAGTATACAACCCAAGCTGCCTGTTTAAGTGTCTGACGGTTAATTTTCACATCACAATCACTTTCCTACAAGGTTGGTTGGACTGCAGGAATGTACGCGTTTTACCAAGGATGGCAGTACTGACTTTGCCAGTTACACTTTAACTTGAATTTAATAGCGTATTCATTTTATTGTTGGATTTTGCGTTTCACGCTTCACAAGTTATGTTCAGCTACGACGCAGCATGAAGGTGTTCTAAGAACTGCTCTACATACTCTTCACTTGGACAGTCATAGAAGTAACGACTGTCTGGCACAATATCCCCTTCCAATGCTGCAGTACTTGAATATATAGACGTGTTCCGTGCATGGCACGTACATATAGATTACAAACTTTAGAAGATGAGCAACGTCAAGTACAAGTAGTTAGATGAGTGACCGACTTTGGTTCGAAAGCTCCTAGGCTTTCGAGGGTTCGCCCTGACTCACAGTGAGACGCCGGCAACAGTGGTGTAAGTAGACCTCAAATTGGGTGCCTGGTCGGAAAGTGATGGTAATATAAGTGGGGTTAGCATTCATGCAGCGTAGTGTTTCTACCTCTGGGGAGTCGTGCAATGTTATGGATTGTGTAACGTTTCAGTGACGAGGTAATAATGTGGAACACTTTGAGGATGTACCTAGTGTACCTAGTGAAGTTCAACGTGCTATAAGTGGTCTCATTAAACTGCATCATCGTTAAAAACTTAGTTTCAAAATGAGTCATTGGGAAAAACTAAAAGACAGCATTATATTCTTTTTCGAAATGCTTATCGACTGCACGGGGGTGGGGACATTAAACACAATATCATTAAATGAAACATAACATAAATTAAATGTGACGCTCGAATTGGTCGGGTCAGTGGGATCATGACAGGCAGGCAACTGTATACATCACGTACATGTCCACGAGACGGGAGTAATGTCAAGATTAACGTCACAAATACGTGCTAAAATATTCTGTTATAAAACGTTGCCGGATGATGATAATATGATCGGCTCAAGGGACATGACCCTTTACAAATCTTGCAGAAACCACAGAACATCGACAAACACAAGCTGAAATATAATTCACAAACGGCAAGAAATGATTTGTCTAGAAACGACATTGAAAATATGATTCTCATTCATATTCCTATTCTCAAAAGAAAGAATCTCTAAATTATTATTAAAATATATGCAGTCTAATATCAAATAGGCATTTTTGAAAAACATTTGTGACAGCTAGCCAAAGTTCGTTTTGATACTGAAATTCAAAAGTGACGGTGTCAAAACGATTGCAAAGTCAAATATTTGACCGAAGTGTTGGAATGTCACCGAGTTTTGTAGATACTGATATCTAATAACGACACTACTACTTAAAGAGACATGATCAAAGATGCAGGTACACCAACCTATGTTCAGGGCTTGTACATGTCTTTCTATTCATCCAGTGCTGCATTTTTTTCCGATTATTTACGCAAAGATTTCACACTAATTGAGGAGATAAAGAAAAGGTATTTTCCGTAGTCGTCTAGCGCTAAAAAAAGAGTGCGCATTGCATTTTGGAAAGGTAAGCAAATGTGAACCTGGCTAAAACGGTGACACGCCATAACGGGGACATGTGATTTTTAAAAGTGTCAGCTCTACTGTGTGACACATACTTTTCAATGAGAAAAGGTATCGTAAAAAGCTTTCACCGTTATCGTCAAAATCTTTCACCGTTTTCGCCAAGTGTCACCGTTTTGGTTTGTCACCGTTTTAGCTATAAGCCATAACACGATGACGTTACCAACATGTTGAACATTTTGAACCTGTGTTTGAGTTAAAGTAAGTAAACGTTTCGGCGAATTAAATGTATTTAATTAACCGTACATTATTTCATTAGGATTTCGCCGTTATTTAAATGATATAATTATCGTTGTTGAACTCAGGCCAGTTTGAACGTTTTTTCAGTTTTTGTTTAGTATTGCAGATGTATCTTTGATCATGTCCTTTTTATAAAATAATAATAATGATAATAATAATAATAGGATGATGATGATGATGAAAGAAACTCGTTGTTGTTGGTGCGTGTATGTGTGTGTGAGAGAGATCCTTGAACGCTCTTACCCTGGAGCTCACCAGCGCCTCTTCATGCAATACCAGACATTGTTTAACTGTTTCACAGGAAGCTGAAGACAGCCATGGATCGTGAGAAATATAGAAAATATTGAAGTTTCCAACATAGCAGAATGCCAGAATGGATGTGCTCTTGATGTTGATCCCAACACCAGATGTGATCTACATTTCAGAGGCAAGACAGGGGATCGCCTCCGCTGACGACCCTTTAGCAGCCCAAAAGTTGATCGCTATCATGGTACACAAGTTGCATGCCATCACAGAGTTCCTGTGACCCAATAAAAGGACTTTGTGATTCTGATGTTCGTTGGTCATCATCAGTTGCTTCAAATGTTCATTGAAATGCTAATCAAAAGAAAATATCCAGATAATGTATATGTTCACATTTGTGAAAACATAATAATTATATACATTATAATACGACAATCAAATAAAACAATAATTGGATAACCTGTCGTATACCTGGAAACAAGAGTATAATTAAAACCATGGTAACTTATCAATAGCTGATCGCCTAGGCCTGCTTGTGTGATTATCGTGGATATAAGTCAGATAGGAGTTCCCCTCGCTTTCATAACCGTATGTCTCCGGATACAGACAGTTTGACAGGTCGCCGGTCTCAGAATCAGCTTAATTTGTTCTTTCCTTTGCAGACAAATTAGGAGTCTAAGTTCGGGCTTATTAAAAGCTTGCATATCATATTTAATTTCGGTTTGGTAACTTGTGCGTACAACCTCCTCAGAAATCCTTGATTACATACGTCATGGCCTTGTCCAGGATATTAACTCATCATATTTCCATTGTTTTGTAGTTCACGTTGGGGTAATCTTCTATGTCTGACCAATAACTCAGAGAAGCGTAACGAGTCGTCTCACAATAATTGGTATCCATTGTGGGTGGAGCTAGCGCAGGAGGCACACTATCGTCTGGTCCGTGAAACGGCATGCTCGGACGAGTTCATTAAATACCAAGAGGTCGGGAAGGTGCACGCACCTGCAATTCATGAGCATCGTGACGTAACTATCTCTGTTGCACTGCACATTCAAAAGTAATATTACACCACCAATTTGTTCACATGAATTGAACATGAATAAGAGCGAAGCATGTTTGACGCAAAGGGATGGTCAGATGCAACGTATATTCCTGTATATCTGCCAAATCTCAGTCAGCAATTGCAAGCCTTGGTCCGTGAGTGTGTGCTTGTCATGATTAAGAACTTAGATAATTCCGCTGGGTTTGGCTGACATTTTGATATCAGCGGATGACATTATTTTTAAGGTGACATTTTAAAGGAGCCAAACTCAGTATGCTATCTTTGCATTTCTCTAAGATTCCAAACCTCAATACAAAGTTTGAATATACTTGCACTTGAATATGTCTAAATTTGTTAACAATTTGTTGCCAAACCTTTGAATCATCAGCTTGCCGCCATCCTATTCGTTCTATGTATACTGACACCCAAAATACACGATAGAGAAAAAAAAGATTGCTTTCAAACACGTCTTTGCGTCGCTGTTTTCCCAGAAAGCTTCCTAACTTATTGGAGTTGGTTCTCGTCGTAATGACATAACATTCTCTTAAATAAATCTCTCTTGAATCGCTTCTTTCACTGTCTCTGAAAATTTTGTTATAATTTCTTTTGAACGTTAGTATATAGTAAGAGGCATTCTTGCAACGTCGTGTGGTTCTGTTGTTGTTTATTTACCAATTCAGACGAGTAAACACGTCTCGATATGAATACCAAAAGTAAACAAGAAGAAAGGGGGAAAAACGTCGGGGACAAGAATCTAAGTTACATGAAAGAGTGGGAAAATAAGTATCAGTTTACAGTGTCTTAGTATTGATAGAGTTACTTCCCGTGGGCAACCGAATGTTAGATCGCCTTGTGAGCAAGTAATTGCTCAGACGGATAAGTTATCGTTCAGTTTGTGTACACAGGTATGTTGATCGTCAGGTCGTACTTCTAGACGAACATTTACAACATGTATACAAATGTAGATCTACACTGTGTTTACATACAATCGATTAGATAAACCGACGGCACAACGGTTAGTAGTATACAGTAGCCCGACAATATGCAATAAACGTCGAGGTTAGGCTGAATTGGTTAGTTGGAGTTTTACCCTGCATGTGCAAAGTGTAACACTATTTAGACGAGGGAAGGGTGTTCAAATGGCTGATGCCGGTTTCAAGCATGCACAACTTGAGTCTATAATACACGTTCCCTTCCCCAATACATATGACTGATGGTGAAAAATGTGAAATAGAAAACCATTGAAAGACAGACAATACATTAACTGCTGATTCGAGTTTCTGACGTAAATCACGACCAGTAGTTGTTGAATGGATCGGTTCTGTAGTTTAAGTCAGAGTTGAAATGCTTATGAAAATAGATAGTTGCCGAACCCACATTGGTTGCTGGGATGGGTAGTGTTACGGATCACATAGGCCCTATGCATCGATGCCGCTATTTCTGATACAGATTGCCTCAGGGAGAATGTTGTATTTCTTACCACAGCTTAAATTGTTGTGACAGTACCTAAACAGTGCTTTACGTTGCTTCAATACCGAAATTTATATTTTGCGATGGCCATTTTAATGTCAGCTAGGTAGTACCCACATCTCGTCTTATGCCAATTAAGCACTTGTTCCACAACATCAATATGTCAATTTTCCACGTGATAACAACAGACGCACGTTGTGACTCTTACGCGACATGGAGCGAGAGAGATCGTCAACTTACCAATTTCATAAGCATTCGCTACAGAACCGATTCCCTCAAAAAGTATCTTCGTAATTTACGTCAAAAACTCAGACTAATTAACTGCATGCATATAAGGACACTTTTATATCTGCTGTGATGTAGGTTCAGTAAAATAGTTACACAAACATTAACAACAACAACAACAAAACAGATAGTCAACAGAAGCAACGGAACGCAGTGACAGTCACGCGTTGCCATCAATACCAAGACTTTCTTGATAATGGCGCCGTCAAAAACATCAGTAAAGTTCAGCCAGGTGAACGACACAGACATTGTTTATGCATGTAATATAGTGTCGTTACACAACTGAGAACGTAAGCAACTTTCAGGTCCCAGGGCACTCATCTCAGCACTAGCAGACGGAAGGTCAGTTGAAAAGCGATATCCAACACAAGGATAATTAGTTATATAACAGGCTGGTCAAGGACAACTGACATGTCATACACCTGTAGATTATATGAACTTGCTTATTAGGTACAGTATGTCTTCCTCTCATTATGTCGAATCTTAAAAACGTTCATCTTCGTTTGATCAATTTGTTTTCTTGTTCTTCTTTCTTCTTCTAGTTGTGAGTATGTTTTACACACCCTCTTCTACATTGGTTACATGTATCTCGGTAACAACCAGTTTAATTTATTGTGAAACTATTCTACTTTGCCTGAGGCAATCAATAGATGGATAGAAGGAAGGACGATTTAGAGATGTGTAGAACGACAGATATAGATAAATGGACAAACAAATGAATCAACAGAGAGACAATAGATCAGCGGATACACAGATACATGTATAAGACTGATTATCAACAAAAACATTATAGGGCGCTACTTATAATTAGTAATATCATCTGTAAGGAGAAAGACTTATGTAGGCAAAAAGTCATATATGTCTGTGTCATAATGAACTGAATAATGTATATGGTATACCGGCGTGTAAATATCCACGAACATCTATTACATACAGACAGTCATTTGGACGGCATATTACATTGATCACAGCCACACAAGACATTAACATGTTTACTCTGTCTCAATGATTTATAACCTTTATTAGCCAACATCGCGAGACCATGTACAGAGCTATCAGTTCACGGTCTTCACCTGTATCTGGATGAGTTCTCTCTCTTCTCCGTGCTGTCCGTTTGTGATTGTATTTCGCGCGCCAATTCAAATATTGCTGATCTCGAAAACAGCCATTTTATTGAATTGGGAAAACCTCTTTACCATTGAGAGGCTGTATGAGTTCTGTGAGCTACGGTTGGTACTGACAAACCAAGGGTGACGGCATGGTCAGAGAGTTTCCCGGGGTCACAGATGTCCCTCCTCACTCCGATCCCCGCAACCGCAAATTAAATACCTCATAATTAC
>JAUELE010138676.1:0-14141 GCA_031471655.1 Diodora aspera
AAGCCTCTAGGTGGTGAGCTGAAGAATCTCGTTAGGGGTTCCCCCGAGAAAATTGGCTAGGGCTTAATGAGTTAAATACATAAATATACATACTGTACATACATCCCCGTTGGGGGGGGGGGGATATATAGCCATTCGTCAGGGAAATTTTCGCAGAAATTGTGTGTATTTTATTGTGTTATTTGAAAATCTGTGTGTTTGTCGGGGATTTCAGACCCCTTTTCGGGGAGCTCAGCCCCTACGTTGGGGAATTCCTTGCCCCACCCTAGCTGGTACTGGGAGACATTCATAAATTATTAATTTTATGAAACCTCGTTGCACGCATCACGCACACGTTTGGATATGTATTTCCTCTATATTTCTCGTGAGAATGCATATAATACTCTGGAGGGATGAACTATATATTATACGTGTTACAATGCATTGTTACAATAGCAAATTGTTCACAGGACACGCGATTGCCTTCGAAAACTAGTCCCAGTGCCTTTGTGAACAACCAATGTTTTTATAACAATACGTCCTTGTGAAAAAAACTCAGTCCGATAGATTTCAATTTTCCTTCGGGTATTCATTGCAGAATGTGTTATATAAAGTTCGTGTATAAACAAGTACGTTAATTCCCCAAAGATCAGCCGACAAATTAATTATTCAGATCTTGTTTAATTATACTAATGTTAGTTGGCATACCCAGGGAGTCTCAACATTTCCTGGTATACCCAAATGAATGGTAGATCTATTTATGCACGAGCAGTTTTGGGCAAAATATATATGCAAAGTTGTTTATATTATTTGACAGATACATATGTTCATGTAAACCAGCCTGAATTAAAAGTATTTGTGCACAGGGCGCCCGTTTAAAGCAATAACAAGATTTATGTTGTGACTACAATAAAATGAGGTCACGACTATTCATGGCTATTTGTGACTATTGTAAGTCGGTCAGCAGTTATTATGTTCTTTTAGGTCAACGGAAAGAAATTGCATCATCAAAACAAAACAGTACCAGCTGGTGTTTACCAATTTTTCGTTGTAACTGGTATAAAATCAGGCCAGGACATGCAACCAAGCGCTAAGCTGTCAAAATCAGCTGATCTTTTATGTACAAGTAGGGGCTAGAAAGGTGGCATTCCTGTCGTGCAACGGAGTATATCGTTTCAGCTTATTTAGTACCTTAGTGCCGACTCGAAGCCAAGGTCAATTTTCATTGGCCAGTTGCTACCTATTTAAATATCGTTTATGCGTCGGTAGTTTCCGTTATCTTTACGGAATTATACGATTGTTAATTAGGTCTGTTTTGAAATGTGATTGGTCAAAGGAATAAAGAATGCTTCCCACGGACCCTTTTTATTGGATGCCTGTCACATCATGGGAACAGTTATTCCGTGCCCTGACGTCAGGCAAAATTTACAAACAAACAAGATGGCTGAGAGTGCAGACGCTCCTCGCCAAGTTCTCCGAGACGAAAATGAAGATAAAGAAAATTTGTCATCGTTTGAACCTCAAGCAAAGAAACAGAAGCTGTTAGACCACTGTTTATCATTAGGTTACAAGCTGGAAGACCGACTGAGCGGCATTCTGTGCTGTGCTGTATGCTTGGATCTGCCCAGGACTTGCTACCAGGTAGTCAAGGGGGATGGGCAAGCCCTGTCAAAAATAACACCAGAATGTAAATTCAACTCAGCTTGTTGAGTCTGTTTAGTAACATGTTCGACGCCCGATGGCAAATGTTACGATGTAAGATAAATATTTTCAGGCAAATGTCGTAAAAGAGTGTAAAGGTCACAGCTATTTCCGGACAATCGCCTCTGGATCCGTCAGCTGGGGATTGTTTACAATTTGCAGACAGCTGACCATGAGAAACGTTGGAATGTTTTGTTCAGCGTCCATATATGCAACGTGTTTCAAGTGCATTGTGTACATGGATGCGTTTATAAAGTCATATTTCTATCACCTGTGACGTGCAATCGTTTGGAACTGGAATTCTTGTTGAGGAAATTTCCCAAGTTCACTTTGCCCTTTGCCAAGTACTGCAGATCACGTGACGGAGACGTGTCATCCTATCAGTGCTATTTTTGGAAACTAGCCAGTGATAAATCTGGCACGGCTCCAAATGGATTATTAATGAATGGAAGTAACATAATAAAAAAGCAACTAGTTATGTGTTTGCAATAAAAGTAAAGCTAAATTCAGAATAAATTGGAAAGCTTTTTGGCCACTACTCTTAGAATCAAGGGCTAGAGTCAATGGCCACAGAAGCTACCTTTGATGAAAAATATGGTTGACTGGAAATTGAAAGGGCAGTCGTAAAAAAATACATCAATGAGCTGTTGTTCAGGCTTTGAACAGAATAACATGTTACTGATTACACTTCTTATCCCAAAGGCATTACTGGATATTAGTAGATCTAGCAAGTAATATGTGTTCATAGTTTTAATGTTAGAAAGTGATTATGAAAATTATTGTACGGAATGAATTTTGCAGGATCAGTTTGGATTTCTCTGTCCATTCTCGTAATTTATTAAGGAATACTGCTTTGGCAAAAAATGACCACAGTTCAGAAACAGATCATTGAAATATAAAACTAAAGAAAATATGTCAGATTAAACATTAACTCTTTCACTTTCAGTGCACAAATGGTCACTTGATGTGTGCTGGATGCTTCAATCATCTTCTGGCTGATGCTCGCCTCAAAGATGAAACATCAACATGTCCCAACTGCCGTTGCGAAATCTCCAAGAATCTTTGCACAAGAAATCTTGCCGTGGAGAAAGCAGCGTCCGAGTTGCCAACCGATTGCCAGTTCTGCAACCAGAAGTTACCTCGGAACAGCCTGAGTCACCATGAAAAGGAGCAATGTGCTGACAGGTAAGAGTTCTCGGGTAGGGTAAGCGTCCTAACCTCGTTAGGCTATGACTAATCCAATGCTTCCCTCCACAGGTCTGCTTAGCTTGGACGAACAAGCACCTGCATGTGTGTTGGGGGCACACATGCAGGTCCTTGCTTCGTTGGTTAGATTCTGTTAACATGTTTTTAACCAGAACCACACGTTTTCTGTTTTCTGTCATTTAACCAGGAATGGAGTTGATCGTCCTTGGTCTTGCAGAAGATTTAGCAGCGCCTAGGTTGCTGAAGTTGAGCAACAGTACTACAACTGTTGAGGCGGCAAGTATTTTCTGTCTCTTAACATGCTACAGTAGCATGCACAGGATGTTCAGTATATGTATATATGTTGTGGTAATATTTTATACTTGGATAAATGTGTTTGTGCAGATAATTTTTTTTACATTTTTTTTACATTTTCTGTATTCTAAATTCAAAATATTTTATAGTAGGAGCATCTGGATTTTATTTATAAAAATACATTTTAAAATTATTGAGATGGGCTGCTCTTTTGGACAATGCATAATATGTAAAGGGCGGTGTAGAGGGAGTTAGTTTCATGTGAATTTTATCTTCCAAAGAGTACTCCATCAAATAATAATTTTGGAAAAATAATAAAAATTAATAATAACTGGCAATATTATTTTGAAAAATATGCCAATTTCGACGTGATGGCATTGAACTGGTTGGAGGCTACTCGTTGGTTTACCACCTGCTGTTGTTTCTTAATGGAGGCAGTGGAAACAGCGGCTTCACCTCTCTGGTTTCAGTGCCTCAGTCGTATTTATCCCAGTGCTCCAAAACATCTTAGCATAACACTGACATTGTACACCCAGTTCATGCATTATAGTGTTTTGGCCGGTTTTATTCTGTATGTTCCTACATGGTATTACTTGAATTTTAAGGACTTTTGATTGGATGAGAGGTTTAATGCTTAACAAAAATGTTGATATTCATTTAGGAAGTGAGGAATGTCTAATGTGAGGTGAGGTGAGATTGGTAGGTACTTTTTGTGATATCAGTCCAAATTTTAGTCGAAATTTAACAAAGACACTGAATTAGCATTATTTGTATGAGATCGTTTCAGGTGCGAGGAGTGAACAGCCTCTTCTGGTGAAGTTATTTGTGAGTATGGGCTGGGCAAACACTTTCAATTTTCTCATCCCTTTCCAAACAGGTATTATATCTGTTTGTTTCATGTGTTCGCAGGCCCTCCAGATGCAAATACAGCACGATTGGGTGCCCGTGGCGTGGACCTTACCACGAGGTGAGGGAACATGAGCTGTCATGCATGCACCCCAAGAAAAGTGGGATTGAAGTTCTGGAGGCACTTAAAGGGATTGATCTGAAGCAGATCGAAGAAAAACAGTTGTACAACAAAGTCTTCTCATTGTTGTCGCTGGAAAAGATCACTTTCAATGGTAATTGTTGGTGTGATAAACTTTTTTTAAAGTTTTTATATTGAATATTTATTATTATATGTGTTTCTATTACACATGTACACTACACTTCTGGAATAAAGGGGGGAAAAAGAAGAAAAAAAATAATTTAAATTCTTGCTTATATATCTTATATCTTCTTATAGAGAAGTGCAATTCTTATGCTGCCTTGATTGTTATCCACCAAGGCACTTCAAAACTTCCATTTAAAGATACAGAAAGACATTAATGATTTTAAAAAAAAGGTATGGTTATGGTGAATGAAATTCATTAACACCGTTCTGAGTTGTGGACCAGTTTCCCTTTTTTGTTTGTGGCTAATTACTGGTCCGTCCAAGACTTTGGAATTAATTCTTTCTGAAATTGAATTATTTATTGGTTAGTGTCCCAAAGCTGGTTACTGTTATTCCAGACAAAATTGTTATGGTATGAGAAATGTTTTATTAATTTACAAACAAGTTTATATGCATTTAATACACATAAGATTTGTGGAAGATTTTGAAATACTGGCATCCAACGCTATCTTTCCGCTATCAAGGAATGGAAAGATTCAAGTTCAGTTTCAGAAATAGGGACATTGTGGCCTTTCTAGGGAGTAACTCCATTACTCTGAAAGTAGTATCCTCATGCCTGTTGTAAAAGTTGATTAAAATTGCCTCCTGGTTTGCTGGTCTTTGGATCTTTTTCTTTGTGTGTGTGAAATCTGTTCCCTGTTGACTTTGCATTATGGCTTAAGATACATATGTAACATAAAATGTCAACTCAGTTGTTTATTTGATGACACAGATTTGCAGTTGAAGCCTTACAGGACGGATGACTTCATCACCAAGCTGTTCTATGAGACCAGTAGGTTTTCAGCTTTCAATCAGCAGTGGGTGATAAAGGCCCATGTGAGCAGCGACCAAAAGAATCCGACCCAGACCTGTCAACGTAGGCTGGTCTACCAGCTGGTCCTCAAGAGCCGCATCAACACTCCAATCAAGCTTCACTTCTTGGCGCTGAAAGGCCCATATGGTGACATGAAGGTCAACCCGGCCATTTACGAGCACGAGTTCTCGAGTGAAAATACAGAGACTGAATTGAGGCATCTTCCTATCACTGACTCTCTGGAGTGCAACAAGCTGCTGGCAACAAGGATCATCAACTTCAGGATAATTCTCTTCCAGGTTTCTTAGAAATTAGCTTGCATGCGTAGTCTGGCCATGACAACTTTCAATGCTGATATTTTAGTCATAATTATTCTCGCGGCGGCACTTGGTGTTGGTTAGATGGCTGGCCGTGGAAAGACGGAGCATCACTTCAAAGAAAGCATGGGCATAGAGCACTGTGACGCTCCATGTTTAAGTTGGTGTTTAGGGGAAAGGTGTTCAACTGCTGGCTTTGGGAGAAGACATCTTTGTTTTGTGAAGTCTGATGTGGTCAAAGGAGTTCAACCAGAGATTTAGTCGAAAGGCTTGTGATGACAAGAAAGGAACAGTTTTAATTGTTGCTTTTGTGGTTGCAAGTGCAAAACTGAGGAATGGCTTTTATTGTCTTGTTGCTTGTTTGCATGTAGGTCTGGCATGGGGCGGATGATACATGGAGTGATTGTTACAATAGTTGGTATTGAAGTGCCTGTATGTTCTGCCCTCCTGACAGTGTTCCTGTTTGGGACCCAAGTTTATATACAAATCTGACTTACTCAGAAATACCTCGTTATAAAGCTCAAATTTTGATTTTGTCTGTAACTGTTTTCCAAATTTTTTTCGTGAATGTTATCAAGATCAGTTCTCGGTTTATGTTCCAAACAGTGTTTAAGAATTTAACATCTAATTCCTCAGAAGTAAAGAAACATTTTACAAGAATAATTATTTGAAGTGAAGACAAATTTTTCTCTTCATTAATGCTGTACATGATTAGTTAACTTTTTTAATCACTAATTCAATTTTCAAAGTGGAACATTGTCAAAACGTGATCGTATAATGTCCATGTTTGTGTATGTTCATTGCTATATTCTATGTGAATGCATTTTCTATTTATATTTGTCACGGGTGACACATTTACATTTAAAAATCCTTATTTCTCAGTATTTGATTTTTTAATTCTCATTTTTAGTCACTTTCTAATCATCATTGATTGTAACTAGTGAGCAGGGTAGACATTTGTAGCAAGAATTGGTCAGTTTACTACAGTTGTAAGCACGTTAATATACTAAAGGCCAAGAAATAATTTGATTTGAGTAATTAGGTTTAACAATTATAGAAGTGTAACTGGGTTTAAATAATTCACCTGAATAGAGATAAACATTTTGATCCAGTTAAAAAGTTTGTTCTGAGAGTAATATTGTTTTGAAAATGGTTTTTATAAAGAAGACAGAATGCATTTTTACTCATTTTTTTACTAGTCATGGTAGAATCATAGAACGTAGCATTTATGAATTTAGTGTTGTTTTGTATATTTGTGTGAATGTTCAAAATGTGAGTCAGTTGTCCATTTTTGTATGATGATAATACCGGAAAAGACGATGGTCTTTTTTGAACACTTCTGTTTTGTTTTTGGTGTTTTGTTTTTTTCTTCATTTTATATGTTAACTGAATTTTTCATGATCAGCTTACCGTTGTGTGAAAACATGACCTTGAAAGAGGTGTTACAGTCTCCCTGGTGGATTATATTTACATACAGTTTGAGGTTTTTGATTTGAATGATTTCTAATTTTGCTGATTCTTTACTGTAGTGTTCCAGATTAAATTCTACCAACCGTCTCAGTGTGTATTGACACAGATGTTTTCCTTCATCAGAGATATAATAGGAATATGTATTTATTGAAATATAACACTAGAAGTCAATATGATACATTTGCTAGACTCTCGAAATTTTAAAAGAAAAGTTCCACTGAAAAGCCTAGTTCAAAATCACAAGATCCCATTTTTCTAAGGGAGGTAATAAGATTATCTCCCTTTGATTCTGGTTTGGCATGAAACTTTTATGATTGTGTCTGAACAAAAGCAAGTTCAGAAGAAGGAACTTTGTTTGTATTATCTCCTGTATAAACAATTCAGTTGCTTAAGTAATTTTTCAAACTTATATTTGAGTTTGTTTCAGATTTAGTTTATTAGCAGGTATCCGTAAAATACAGATTGTATACTGAACCTGGAATCCTCATTTAGATAAAATGCTCAGTATCTTTCATAATCTGCACATACTTGTGCAAAAATAATATTGTGCCGATTAATTTCAGTTTCGAGGTGTTATGTTGAAACTGGTGTTAAGAAATGGATCTTGGCAGTCCTTTAGGTTTCCCAAGAAGCACGGTGTAAAATGTTCAATTCTTCAGTAAAACATTTAGATTCAGGGACATACTTAGTGTTTTGGGGAAATCTTCTTTTGCTTTAGTTTAGGAAAAGACAAGGAAGGCAAAATGTTGTGATTTGTAAAGAATTTAAATGATAAAGTTTTACATTTGTAACATGAAAAAAAAGACTGTTTTAAAATAAGTTTTGATGAACAAGACTAAGTACTACTAGTATTTGAAAAACAACTAAAAATATAGATGGTTTTCTTTTGAAGAATTTCAGTGTCTTTTGCTCCAAAAAGTTGAGTTTGTTTGAGATGAGTGGTTCGTGTATGTAAACTAGACATGAAGTGAAAAGGAAGTGTAAGTTACAGTTGTTTGTCTGACTGCTGTACAAAACTAAGGTACATGTATGTTTGCTTGTGTTGTCATTGTCATTTGCATTCTATTAAAAAGATTGAAGGACTAGATTGGTTATCACTTTGCAGCATAAGTTAACTGAAAACCGGTGGCTCCAAATTAGATTCCATTGAGATTCTCTGTTTCTTTTCACAAAAGTTTAAGGTCACTATTATAACTGCGTTCACTGATAAAGAATAAACCTTCAATTATTTGAAATATTTGCTTTCATTTACCAAGAATTAACTTTGCAAAGTTCTGTTAGCTAGAAAAATCCTGATATTTGTCGAATAGGATGAAGGTTTTTAAAATTTAAATTAGAAAAGAATTACATTAATGTATCCATGTTGATGATTTGGTCGGTGATGTATGTTTGAATTTGTTCTTATTGAATGTTTAAAAGGTCAGGTTTTGATACGTGGTGCTACAACATAAGATATATATAGTTCTGTTACGGTAATTCAATTTTTAAACGTTGTCAAAGAAAACTTGCTGATGTCAGCAACTTGCTCATCTGTCCTCTGTAATGTTATCCGATTAACCTCAAAACGGGGATTATTGCAATTCTGCAGTTTGATAGCTCATATCCTGTTTGGCGTTTTGCTCATATTTGTGTGTAAAACTGTAAAATGGATTTACATACTATTTAGTACCATTTAGTACTATCAGTATTTATGTATAAAATGGCTTTCCTTGAACACAGGGGCCTTTTGTGGATTATCTAAAATACCTATTGGTTCAAGTGTATTTATAAATATTCTTTATAATTATTCCACTTGTGATATGACTGTACCGTGTAGTGCTTTTGGCTGTAACTGTTGGATATTAACATTGCCATTTGGAAATCTGTTTTACAAATATATTCATGTTACAGACCGCTGCTGTCTGATGATATTCGTAGTTTAGATACACGTATTTATGATGTAGATATTTGTCACTCACGTATGTGATATGAATGCATAGTTTGAAGTTTCTTGAAAGTGATAATCTCTTTGATATTTTTATTTGTTTAAAGCTAACAAAATTCAAACACAAAAATCCTTATTTTTTTTAGTATAGCCCACTTGATAGTTTAAAGCTGATATATCGCGTCTGGCGTGTAGGCAAAAACAATTATGATAGATATCATGTTCAGATCTGCCCAAAAAGGCTGAAAAATGACCACTGTATGCTTCTTATGTTTTTGGCCAATTCATGTAATTTGGCAGCGTGCTAAAAGTCTTAAATGTAAATTTAAATAGATTAAAAACATCTGTTCTATTTGGGGTTTTAGATGCCAAATTAAGTTAGATTAAGTTTGTTAATGTGTTAAAAAAAATATATTTTAAACTGACTTGAAGTATCTTTGGTAAAACTGATAGAAGATTTCTATTCATTTACTTATCACATTTTGTTCAGTGTGGCTGAAACATTTCAAGATTTCTGTAAGAACATTCAGGCCAATGCGTATTTAGACAAGACTTGAAAAACGCAAATGGTGTAGAAAATATTTAATCTCAGTGGACACTTTAAACTTTCACTTTGGCTGTGTTATGTCAATGTTATTTTGTTATTGCAAAAATCAAAATTCTACTTTGAAGCAAAGTAACTAGCAAAAATCTCTATTCTGGAGAGTAGATTTTAGTATACAGAATTGCATCAGTAGTGTGATGAATGTTTCTCTAGTTCATGCTCTTCCTAAATCACAATAAAGAATTTATTCAGTTACATACAAGTTGATTTTTATGTCTGAGCATGAGTGGCACCAGGAATTCACTGACCAGGTGGCCCAATCTACTGACAGGGCAAAAATAGACAAACATTTAATAACCAAATATGGATTCACAAAGTTTCTCTCGGTTGTTCCCTGACAAATTGCTACATTTCCCTCCCTCCCCCCTCAAGTGGTGGTTGTGGTGGGGAGGTTCCCTGATGGAGCCCTCCTGTCCAACCCGGTCTGGAGCCTCTCCTGTTTAACAAGGCATCTTTAGAGTGGGAGATAACAGTGGTGATTGTGTTAGTTCAGTAACATGTCTGCTGTGGCAGTCATGATTTCAAATCCTGCCTGGTCAGCTTACATATGGTGCCTTGCTGCTAACTCTTCAAGACGGAATTAGGTCAGATCAACCTAGCTTAATTGCTAAATATGTTCTTTTCTGGTGCTTCCCCGGGGGGTGTCGCTCTAACAACAGAAAGAATAGGACCCCAGTATCCTCATGCTTGCCGTAAGAGCTGCCTAAAATGAGGACCTTTTGCTTTCCCTTCATTATTATCGATCCTGTAAGGTGTTGTCCATTTTCCTGATGTGCCCTTGCACATCACATCGTGCTGTGGCTGAAATATTGACCCCTGCAATGTAAAAATCCAATGTAAATTTCACTCACTCACTCGTTTCTGGCGCAATACCGAGAAAATCTCACTGACTGCAGAACACAGATCCAGACTTACTTTTTTTCCAACTTGCTCAATAGCTAGGATAATATGCTATACAGAACTAACCCCAACTAAACTGAGCTCTGCTGAAACAGTTCTGACAGTTGGGAATCATTCTTGCGTAATCTGCCCAATGAGCATTAAATAGGACTCAGCTCTGAGCTGAAAGAGGTTTTCTGTAATTGAGAGATCAACAGCACTTGGTCAACCAGATATATTTTGACACGAGTTGAGCTGACGTTTTATGTCGCATGAGCAATATTTCAACCATAACGCACCGTGAAGTGCAAGGTGGACACTGTTGAAGAGGACGGTTCAGAAATGGAATAATAAAAGCAAAGTGAAGGAAAGCATCCTCATTTTAGGTGCCTTAGCGACCAGCGTTTTAATCCTGTTCTTTCAAAGTTACACCACATCACTTTCCAGAAGTCTCTGAGTTCAAAGTGAACAATTCTTTGCTAGCTATGTCAGTGGAAATACATCGGCTGATTGGAGATAGCTTACTTTTCAACAATGACAATAGACCTTGGCCCAATGGGCTTGTGGAACAGCGAGTGAAATTCTGAAATATCATCTGATGTGAAGAATACTGATTGTGAAACAGGAATACATATTTTTCAAGATGAGAGTAAAACCAAGTTGACTAAACTCATCTAAATTTGTAAAACAGGATTTTCTTCCAAATGTTCTGCTATTGTGAAATAGAAAAGTGTTTTAATCAGATGTGGGTCATTCTGTGATTGTTGGAAGTTGAGATCGAACACAAACAGTAGAGCTGGTCCATCTTTGAGCTGACCACTACTGCTCTACAGACAGCAGGCCTATAGGAAGCAGTTTTAGACGGGGTGTGGCAATACGAACTTCTCACGAGTTAGCTCCCCTAAATTCCACTAACATCCTGGACATAATCAGCCGACGAAGTCCTGAGGTGCTTATGCCTGGAAGTAAAAACTAAAATACCTATCAGGAGAACTACATGATGTATGTTTACGTAAATACATGTATATTATCAGTTAAAATGGGTTAATTATCACAAACAGTTGATAATTAATACAGCATAAAGTCATTTGCAACTACTGGCAATAATATTTCTTCAAACATTGTATTCATGAATAATGATATCACTGTCATACTTGCAAGTAGTCCACAATGGTAGAGTTACCTCCCCTGCAATGATTGCCATTGAATCATGAATCAAATCATGTCAGAGATGTTTAGGAGTCGGCAAGTGATTTGGGAGTTTAATGGGTTTAGCAATCTTTCAGCTATATCACCATGGTCTCCCCAACATCACGTCGGTGTCAGGACTCCTGTCTCTCCGGGCGGGACTCAAACCACAACTGCCAAAAGTGACAGATTGCTGGGCCGACACGCTAACCACTGCCATCCCACATCCGAGATGTTTACAGAGATGCCAACCCGATTTTGCTCCAATAGTATTCTTCTCAAAGAAAAATAGTATTTTGGAGCAAAAAATAGTAACAGACTCTCATCACAGTTATTTTAATATGTCCTACTATTTTTTCTCATGTCATGCATGACCTGCTTGACCTAGAAAGTCGATCAACATTGAAACAGCATGACGACTACTACCGAAACCAGTTAACGAAAACAGATTGGCATTCGGAATAACTTCGTGAGATTTTTCCATAACAGTGTCCTTTAGCCTAGTAATGCATCTACGATGTTTCACGATATTGAGGTTGTAAAAAAAAATTTTTTTTAAAATAATTAATTTTTTTTTTTTTTTTTTTTAAATTAAAAATCGTACATATTGACTATACAATCGTAACATCATATTTTCACCCCAAAATTCGTAACAAATACGATTTTTTCGTAACGGTTGGCATCTCTGGTAATCCTGTTCTCCAAGTGTCCTGATCCTGTTTCCGTGCGGTCAATACTACGGACAATCCATTGATTTATGTTTGTCGAAATATTTCATCAGCAACAAATATCTCTTCTCAGGTCTTTAAAGTGTATTGTGACTTGTCTTTGAATTAGTTACTTTATAGATATTCTGATGCACATTTTCCTCAGACCCTATTCTTTATATTTTGAGCATGCAGTTCAGCCATCATAATCGAAATCCAAGATACTTATAACTCTGCCAGTGTCTTCATCAATTCAATGGATTCACTCCTGTGCTAAACAATCGTCTCAAGGTCAGTGTTTTGACCAATCAGTGAGGCGTCTGCAGTCCACTGATAGACTTAACATCCAATCATGTGTAGCGTCCCTCGCAACACTCGGCGAAGTAAAGCCTTCTGCAATGTTGCTGTATTCGTTTATCAAGAGTTACTTCCCTTGCTAATTCCTCTTGTGAAGTTATGTGACATTACATTGGTTGTCTATATTTAGCACATTTGGACTTTCGATACACAAAACAACTACGGTGAATAGGACTGAATCCATGGTAATTGACAGAGGCACTGGCAGTCATAAATACCCTGAATTTCATGTTTGTTTAGCCATAACTCTTGACATACCTGTGGCGGTGGAGTCTTTCTGGGCGGAGGAGGAGCTTTAGGGTCAACGATCAACGGTGACTTCTCCTTGGCCCAAAATGTATCATCATCCAAAACAAATGTAGCTCTGGAAGCAAATACAATCTGGCTTAAACTCAAGTTCATCTTGCAAACTCATTATGTCTGACTATTTCATTATTATATGAGTGAGGGATTTGAGGTTTTACATGATTTCTTGCAATCTTTCACACCGGTGTCGGGGCTGTCTCTCCGGGCTGAGAGAGAGATGTAAGCTGGCAGATTGCTGGACCAACGTGCTAACGTGTATCGGCACATACAGCATGTGCATGTGTTGTTCATGATTGTCCCTTTAAACATGCACACATTGGCATGTGACATGTGCACTGCTTTTTGTAAATAAAACACAATATGTTTAACCCTAAACTTCTTTTGAGTAGTATACCTCAAGTTGAATACTGGCAAGCTGAGTTAACATGCTGTTTCACGTTGCGAGGGCAACATTTCATGCTGCAACTACTGCAAGGGAAACATTTCCCATTGCAGGGGCAATATTTCAGACATAACGCAATGGGATGTGCAAGGTGCACATCAAGGGAAAATAAGGATTGACAGAAAGTTGAGTGAAAGCTAAAGATCCCATTTTGGCTGCCTTCTATGAAAAGCATTGAGTTATTATCATTCTTTCTTAGTGACACAACAAAACTCCCACAAAGTCCCACAGGGTTCAATACTGACCAACACAAATCAAAAGTAAAATAATTGTTCACAGATTGAAAAAATCTGAAATTGTAGCTTTGAGTTTGTAGGAAAAAAAAGTGAGTGAGTGATTTGGGGTTTTACGTGGTTTTTGGCAATCTTTCAGACACATCATCACGGTCTCAACAACATCACGTTTGTATCAGGGATCCTGTCTCTCCGGGCTGAAAGAGAGGTGCTCGGGCGGGATTCAAACCACAACCGCCAAGGCTGGCAGATCGCTGGGCCAATGCGCTAACCACTAAACCATCCTGCACCCTGATAAAAGAAAGATTTTATCTTATTTCTGGTAACAGATGGCATTTAGATTTAATATTACAGTATAAATCATCGGTTTGAAGTTTGAGTTGAGTTGAAATGATGTTTTACGTTGCAAGGGCAATGTTTCAGCCATAACGCAACATGATGTGCAAGGTGCACATCGAGCGAAAAGGGACAACACAGGATTGATAGCAAGAAAGTGAAAGCAAAAGATCCCCATTTTAGTCGCCTTGT
>JAUELE010138786.1:245-14139 GCA_031471655.1 Diodora aspera
CCCCCGGGCGCCCCCCCCCCCCATCCGGGCCTGTATGATAACAAAGAGCCAATGCCACACACTGCCAAATGATATAAAATGAATAAAAATGCAAAACATTAGCAAATGCCTATACCTATTTTAAATTCTTGTAGTGGGCCGGATGTGGCCCACGGGCCGTATTCTGAAGACCCGAGATGTAAACAATCCTCCGGATGACAGTCAAACACTTTCTTTAATTTTAGACGCTTCAGTAATACATTCTTTCCTACAGTCTTCGAAATGAAATTTGTGGGGGCACGTCAAGACCCTAAAAAGGACTTTACAAGAAGGGGTCAGTGAGAAGGAAGGACCCCCCCCCTCCCGGGCAGGTGGTCTTGACATAACTGTACACACTGATATTACAAGTTTGCATTATTTCAACGTGAATTAAGTATGAACTGAGAGCTGTTAACAAGTAGCTATAAATATTGAAATAGCGATAGTTTGTACTTCTTGACTTCAGACCGTGTTCGTATACCTTTAATAATAGAAACCATTACTTCAGATGTCAGCGTGTCCATACATCACACACATCTTATATGGTTAAGTTCAGACGTTAAGAGTTGGTGTTTTAATCAGAGAGGGTACAGGAATTGGAATGGGGGTGGGATGCATATACTTGGGGGAGGGGGGGAGAAGGGGACAGAGGCTCCAGGGTTACAGGTGCCCCCCCCCCCGCAATATATCATAGAAATAAGAACCCCACTTAAAATCGAGCATTTCCTCTTATACTTCTCTGACTTTAGGGGGCGGGGGGCACTCACCCCATAATTCCGCCTACATTGTAATTCGTGATAAATTTCAAGGACCCTTTGAATCCACCAGTGTATTAATAATGATAAAACAGGTACCAAATGAAATATAGCCTTGAAATGACTTTTCCTTTATTAGGACTTTTAACAAATTCTTTTATTTCCCAACTGAAATAACTGTTTGCTCATCAAATGGGAACAAATAGAACCTTCACGATCTGCCTGGATGCATTATGGATATGAAATTATCCTTGTTGACATGTACACTGTTGGGTATGCAGGGAAATACATGCATGGCTGTACAAGGAAATTGAAGACTGGCAGTGCACATCTCTGAATCTGTACCTTTTGTTATTATATACTGACGTGCAAAAGAAACGATACAAATATCAACTGATTTAAGTTCTTTTCCAACCCCATGTATCTTTGTGTTACTGTTCATCAACAATCTCTGTTGTCATGGATTGTCATTCCGTCATGCTAAAACAACACTCTCTTGAGTACATATCTATTACGTATCCAACATGCGTTTGTTTCTAAGTCTTTTTAAAAAAGTCTTTGCATCCGTTGTTTTGAAAATCAGTATATATCCCTAATCATCGAGTGTTGTTTTCAAATATAATTTTAACAATGGATGTCGAACATGTTCTATCCCAATCTGAGAAGGTATATAATAGCTGTACACTACAGCATACAATCTACTTGAAAAAAACCCATTATAAATATATCTTAAATCAATAACTGATACAGCGGTGTAATGTGTTTTCTTCAATCAGTTTTACGCATTCAACTGCATTTCATAGTAACCGAATAAAACTGAATATTTATTTATCAATCCGTAAATATATAAACGAGTAAATAAAAGATTAAAAACATATTTACCTGCGAGTTGTAAGCCTCCATTCTTTTCTTTTTTCTTGCTATTAAGATTGCCTGAGTCATTGTTATTGTTATTGTTATTACTAAGGGGACTGTCCGGGTCACACGCGGGGCCAGAGGCCCTTTCTACAACTTCGTGGTCAGCCTTACAGAAGAGTCCATCATCCCTGAGAGCAAACTCATCACCCGGAATCAGCTGTCGACTGCATGCCACACATCGGAAACAGTCTATGTGAAATATTTTTGTCTTTGCTCTCATCACAAAGTCGTTCTTACTAAAGCCTAAACTACATTTAGCACACTTTGTCCCGAATAACCTGAAACAAATGAAACATAAGTCAAAATACGGTTATATTTCAGTTAAGTCTATAGACATTTTAATATTAAAATACTGAAATATTTCAGATTTATCTATAGGTATTTTAATCTTGAAACATTGAAATATTGCAGACACATTTATATGCATTTGTATTGAAACACTGAAATATTTCAAACACATTTATGAGCATTTTAATATTGAAACATTGAAATATTTCAAACACATCGCATTTAATCTTGAGTCACTGAAATATTTCAACATATTTATGGGCAGTTTATATTGAAACATTGAAATATTTCAAATAAATATATAGACATTTTAATATTGAAAAAATGGAATATTTCAGTTAAGTCTGTAAACGAAAAACGAATCGTATAGTCAAACATGTATCCGTGCTACTTAAAATCAGCGAACATATTACAAACGAAAATGACAGATCAACCTTAACTCTTGGCAGTCATGGTAGAAGAGAAAATCTATTCTTCAATGTGAAAATCACCAAAACACTCTTATCAAAACTTTAATTTCAGAATCAATCAACATTCTGCCTAAGAGATCAAGTATTTTAGAAACAACGAACATGTTTAAAGAGAAATGTATAGACTGTTGTCACTTCAGTTTCAAATTCGTCGATCATCGAACATAATAGAGAGACCTATCGCTTGCAATAAATCATCTACTTACAATATATAAGAGGTGGAGTCGATGTAATTTTCACTTCAAAATCAAAAATCTAAAACAGCGGCTTATCGGTGCAAGTCAATTTTATGCGAAAATTCAAAAATTGTCCAATCGAGACTATGTTCTACAGAAAACCTCAAATACTCAGCGACTCGGCGCTCTGGACGTTTCAATTTAACATGTTGAACATAGTTCCGGGGTAAGCCAAGTCATGTTACAGACTTTATAATATACATGTTTCTCCTAACGCTTAACCTCTTATATTATAAGTGCATGAAGTCAGGTGATAACGTGACAGAGATAGCCTTATACAAAGAATACCTACACCATTTCATTCGTCAACCCGTCACATTTTGTATATACCTGAACTGCTTTACCAGGATTTTTTAAACATTTCTTTGTGATTTGTTAGACAACTAAATAGGAACCATCACAAATGAATATAAGTTTACATACTATTCCCGTATATATTATAATTATAAATATTGAATGAATTTCGTGCTTGCTGTAATCTTTGGATAGATTTGGATAATGTTGTCAATGTACATTATGAACTAGTAAATGCATGTTTATATAAAGACACTTTTAGTGTCCATTGCACATAACATATGTCGCACGGAAGCTGTTATACGCTTTACCTGACAGATTCATCGCGTTAAGCTATCAACTTGATAATTTGTGATTAATTATCAAAGCATATATAAGCGCTGTCAAATCTCTGACATACAACATTAATATTGTTTTATAATATCATCAAAACAGCTTTTTGTCGAAAGTAAAGACATTTAGTGTATAGATTAAGGCTCGATATTAGATATACCTGTATTTCTACTTTTATGCGGATAAAAATTCTGTAATATTAGATCTATATGACCTCTATAGTTAAATTATATGTAAAATGTGAAAATAACGAAATCAAAATTATTTAGGAATGAGTTATGATATTTAAATGAAAATATCTATTCAAATCTTAATACGTATATTTCTTTAAAATACTATAAAACAAAATGTACACTGCGAGTATTGTATCTGAGTATTAATCAAATATTCATAGGAATGTTTAGTTAAAGAATTCGCCTTTGCTTTTCCGATGAAATATGCATGTACTCAGTAAGGTAGAAAACCTCTCCAACAACGCGGACACGCATATGCATGTGCCCGAGCTCGCGTCGCGCAGTCGAATCGCATGCTCAAAGACGAAGGAATTTAAATTAAATGAACAGATTGTCCTAAATGCCTGCTTTTGAAAATACCTTCTTTTGTGTACTCTGGACAAACTTAACACAACAGATTTTTTCCTGAAACAAAATTATCGAATCGCTTTTCTAATGTTTAAATGATCTAATCAATTTCAGATCGAAGTTAATCGATTTGTTATACAAAAGGGACGCTTTTTTCTCTCGTAAAAATGCAAAATATTTAATTTTGAGTACACAAGATGTGCAACGTGAAGACAAACCATGATTTGGGTGTTGAGACTATTAGCGTCCAGATCGATTTGCTTGTCTATCATTGACGTTTTCGCCGTCGCCGATCAACACCCCAATTATCCTAATTATGACAAAGACAAACTCTTTAAATAATTATACATTTACATCTGAAACTGTCTTCACTTACACGTATAATTAAATCATGACAGGTAGCAAAGGCATGAACATGTTTTTTCCTTCTAGGAAACTCGTTAAACGGCGCACGGTTGTGAGATCTCAATTTCTTTTTAAATCAAGTAAACCCACGTAATTAGTGTATTAAACATAACAGCCATTTTTGTGTCATAAGGCGGTGTGGATTTATCCGCTTGTCAAACATGTAAGTAAACACTATAAACTAAATTTAATATGACAACTTTTTAAAACCTTTAATGATTATTTTATAGAGGATAATTAAGACCGGTTTCTGTGTTACAGTATACGATCTCAAGGTTGTTGATGTATTTAACTTCAAAATATAATTTTTAAATGATTACTCAATTTCACATAATTGAGAACGGGCGGGAGGGGAAGAGGCGTGCGTCAATATAGATTAACTTCTCAAATATAGGGCGATGTTTTCCTGAATGGACGCCGTAACCCCTCACGAAAACAGGGGTCAAATAATTGTTTAAAAAGTACGCTCTCGCGAAACCACCTTTCAGCTGCGAGTGCATGGAGATCGCTCTACATCGCGGAGTTAATAATGAATTACTGGAAACTAGACCAAAACGTAAATGATCGTTTTAATGCCAGATTTGTCAAAGCAATCATATTTATTTTATAACTGGAAATGTCAGGGCTCATATTAACATTTTGGTTCGTTCAAAATTTTTTAAAAGAAGTTTCAACACTCTATTGAATATATTAGAAGCTAATATTTAACATTATATTACCATATGTATCAGATATATCAACGGCTATCTGATATTTCCGATTCTAAAAAGTTATTAAGTAAAATATGATACTGCTATAGTGTTCAGTCGTGGGTTGGATGTAATTTTAACAAAATTGAAAGAATTCAAGTTATACATAGTTGAGGTTGGTATGTGATATTTTCATGAGCAGAAATCGAGTTGAATTATTTGCTAAACGTTTTCGTGATGTTTCACAGTACTGTCATTACGATCCAGACCTATCGCTGGTACGATCACTAGTAAAGAACAACTTCAAGAAGGCCCACGAGTTGAGAGAGCTGCTCTTAATTAAAAAAGGCCCCGACATCAAACGTGAATATCGGCGTTCACTCGTTTGCCCTCGCCTTGTAACGCCCGATCGAACGAGCGGCGGAAAGCCGGCCGACGACTGTTCGGAAAACGGGCCTGAGAGCAGCTGGGCTAACACTGACGGGTACCAGAGGGGTCGCTTCACTGAACTCGCTTATAGTTTTCTCTAATGAAGCTAGCGCTTAAATATAATGCCATCATTAAAACACTTCTATACCCTCTATAGACATTCAATAATGTCACCCGCCTTAGCGTTGCACGGAGTACAGGATTCTCCACACATGGTTGTACTGCGTGGTATATTGTTATGATTTCCAGCCAACCCGCGTTCGTTTAGTACACACACTGTTCCGGAGTTTTGAAAACAATCTCGTGTCGCAGAGAACAGCAAAGATACATTCTTTTAAAATAACGTCCGCTCTAAACTCGAAAATGTATACCAACCCAAATCCGGTTATAATAAATTTAACAATATACCTTTGTAACTTTAAAATATAATCATAAAATAATTAATATTTAGAATAATTGTCATGAAAATATATTTTTATGAAATATTGTAGTTTATAATTGTAGACCATTGCTTGTATTCATATTTCATGAATACGTTTTACAGTTGAATAAGTCCAGTCTTCATCTATTGTATCGCGTTTTCGATACAGGATATAACACCTCAAGTTGTCGATACAAATTTTATAATTCCACCAGAAGTTAATAACAAGCCAACACGTGCCACCACGTCGGGTTACAGGTGCTCTTCAACATCGCCTACAACATTTCCATTCGGGTGAATACAGCTCTCTCCCGGACATGATACTCGAGATTTATCGAAAGTTCTGACAGTGTTTAACAAAGTTGACGTGGCCTTTTAATCATCTCCTACATTACGTTCTGATGAATAGCTTTTAACTTCCAACGAGGAGAACATATACGAATAATTTCAATACCTTATTTAAATGTGAATCTTAACTTCTAATTAATAACGTAACAACTTATGAATCTTTCAAGACCTTATTTTAAAGCTTAGTGTTAAATGCATAACAAATATATATATAAATATATACGTCTGGTTTAATACGTTTATAGACATGTTAACATATCATTAACCAGGATTAAACAGAGTTGTTTTAATATTTATATTGGACATATGGAAATATGGAATTCTATGCTTTGAAATTGTTTTCTGTATCAATGCTATTTCATTTTAGTTTTCATAAAATTACCTAAGTCTGGCATAACCAGACCATCATGAAATTTTGTTGTTTTAGCCTTAAGCGTATTGGTGCGGAATTGCTTTTGATATTCTATATGAATAATATCAGTATAATATATAATTAAATCATCGATTGTACTGAACCAGTTTCAAAGGCTGTAGAATAAATGGAAAACGTGTTCATCAAAACATAGATCGCCTGTATGTGATAATTCTGTAAATAGAACAAATGAGTCATTTTGACATATGAAACAATAACACAGAGAAATGTATGGAAGTACATACCTGACATAATCCCGTTTACAGTAAGTTTTTCCATCCCTTACAAAACAGGTGCACGATTCATCTAAGTATTGGTCACAATCCGCACACTTGAGACAGCCGGCGTGCCATTCTAAGTCGGGGGCAACCCTCATGATAAACTGGTCTTGGATCTGCGAGCCACACCCCACACACACTGCCACTCGCCGCTTGCTGGTGCCTGCAGAAATCAAACACGACATTAGTTGAAAACAGAAAACCACAAATTTATAGCCGTTATTAGTGCAGTAGCGCGACTGTCAAACGTGAAATAACCCGTTGTCACGGCTGAAAGTGTTGATAAATACTCGATTAGCCGAAAAAGTTGTGCGCCGGTCAAAACTTACATAGTGGCTGCGACTCAGCAGTCATATCCTCGGACTTTGAGGGAGAAATTTTGGCTGTTTTGAGCTACCCTATAACACGTGAAGGAAGAGACGTTTGTACGTGAGCCGACGCGACCACAGCAACTCTCAAACACTCTTGAAAACTCGTGCAAGGTTGATGACACAAAATACCTCTATAAATTCCTTCTTGTGAAACTGCGCATTTGATTGGTCGTCACACTTTGACTATAGCACGTGACCTGCTAATTATAGCAAAGGGGCGTGTCTGACATATGCATCCTCGAGAGCGTCTGAGCGGAGCGTGTCGCTGTTGGGCTGGCAACGGTCGGAGCTCATCCAATCACGAAACGAGCAGCTCCTGTCTGTCAAACTGAAAGTTTTCCCATAACAAACTCGCCCGACAGCTCTCGGTCATCCAAGCCGGTGTTGTAACACACAGTAAGGACCTTTCACTATAGTAAACTAACCTAGTTGAATATACAAACACTTACTATAAGGTGTTGGGTAAGGTTAGAGCTATAGAGATAGGGGAAGTTATTTCAAGCTGACCTAACAACCATGAAAACGACTTTCAAGCAACACTGTTGATCTGAAAGGAACAATGATTTTGAATGAAAGTAGATTTTTCATAAACGTCATTTCACAACTCCCTGGTCTTATAAAACAGAAAGTACTTTTCACTAATCAGAAAACAGCATAAAGGTCACTATTTCAACACGTGTCATTTTGAGCATGAAATATTCAAATCCCAATGAAATTGACAATCACATTGAATAAATAATGTGTCAAAACAGTGGTGGCGGATGTGGCACCCGTCGATCACGAGAGTAACAATTATATAGCTCGCGCCGACGGCCCCATTAAAGTGTGGTATAGTCAAATTACAACTCGCATAGATAATATGACCCTACAAATGCATGTATGTCAATTATAAAGCAGCGTTTAAGAAATACTGGGTGTCTCGATGAAATATTACTGTCACAGAGATATGAGAGTTTTAATATTGATAGAAGTCAAATCCACTTGTGTTACAATTTGACATTTCCCACGTTAGGAAAGGTGTTTTGATTTTACATGGCATTGTCATATCTTATTCCCGTTATGCCGACGGAGCGTGCAGTCGATTTGCCTTGACTTTCGTTCCTCTGATTGCCTTAATATATGGGTATAATTTATTTTATAATGTTTATAATATGTTGCCACTGAATATTTCAGTGTTTATAATCCTTTAGACGAGGTAACACTCTTCTCGTAAAGTTGTGTTTCACTGTAAATGTATTTTAAATGTTTCCAATCTATTACATCGTTGGGATGCAGCGACTGTTGCTCGCTCCGGCATCTTTGCATTTCTCTCTGACTCTTTCTTTCCATCTTTCAAGCTCGTGTTTTTGTTGTTTTCTAATCTTTCTCTCCTTTTGTATATCTTTTCTCTAATCTAGTTCATCAGTTTAGTCGTCTCCATTTCTCATCTTGGGTCTTTTCTTTCTTTCATTCCTGTGACAGCTATTCTTCACACACTCTCGTTTACTGTTAAACATGTCAACTTTGTCGTCTATTTCGACCTCTCTATCACACGTACATTCGCATTCACCCTTCACTCACTTCACACATTCATCCTCTTTTCTCTCTATTACTGCTATACATTCGCTTTCATCTCTCGCTCCCCTCTTTTATTTCTTCTCTCTCTCTCTAACTACCATAGACTTTTTCTTTCTCGTCACCTCTCTCATTCTCTCATTTACTTCCGCAAATGTGTTTCACATTAGCATCTTTCTCTCTATCCTCTTTTCTCCTTGCATCCGTCCATCATCAGCCTTTTCTCCTTCTCTCACTCCCTCCCTCGTCTCCACGCGACCAGGCTGTGTTAGATGTGCTCATCATTCAGCCCCGTCTCAACAAATTAAAACAGCATGTTTTCATTTCACACAAGGCGTTCGTGTTTTTTTCACACGAAGCCAATCTATTGCGCTTATCGGGGGCTTGTCACTCAAGCCTGACGACTTGGGGATCCCTCGAGCCGAACCAAGCAGGGGTCCGCCCCCTAGCGCTCGCAGAATTAACGGAGAAAACCGTACGCTACTGTGTAACGGGAATCTGGCGATCGGATGGTACGACGGGGTTGTCTGCAGATAGAAACTCCGCGAGCCATGTGGCATTCGGAGACGCTTCTGATGTGTTGTGACGGAGAAAGCCGAACCGAATCGAGATGTAGATGTTGTGATGTTGGCGAAATCTTTATCTGATGTTTCGGAACAGAAAGTTTGTTCTAGGGAGGTCGGATTTCATCTGACAATAATTAGTTTATGAAGACACTTGGCATGATAAAATATGTCCCATCTGACCTGATTCACTTCCGGAAACAATTTATATCACTCTATATCTTCAGCCAAACCAGTTTATGTCTGTTTCGTTAAACCGTCTGGATAAAATCTTAGATATTTGAAGAACAAACAGTAAAAATATTAGCTTGAAGGATATTTATCAAACACAAATATTTTGGCACGATTCATAACAACATGTATTTACTATAATAAATAATAACTCAGTTAGATGCACATTAGCAGCAATTACATCATTACGAGCTGGTTCGAATCCCGCGTTGGTTTCCTCTATGGCAACCCGGCGATGTAGCCTCCAACCGCGTGTGACATAGATTCATGGCGAGAAATCTGTAAAACTTAAACGATTACCTCATTAAAGTTGATATCACTCTCAATATGTAATCACATGTAGCTAGAAATGCTAACGTTCAAATTTTAAATATTTTCAAATTAAAAATTTTGTCGAATCCACATTAAGTTTACAACTAGAGTAACTTTATATTTAAATGTTACATATGTGATGGATGATTTCATAGGAAACATTTTACGAGTTCGTAATATGACATTTAAAAAAAATGTAACACAAACATTGCGTTATATTTCATGATCATTTGTTAATGTTCTCATTGCTGAAAAAGAGTAGCATTCGGTAGTCATGCGCATCTGTTTTGTTACCATTTATCCGAATAGATAGAAATGGTATTTTCCGACACCGTATTTCATTCGTATATACCTGCATCAGGTAAACGTTCCAATAACATACAAATCCGTTGATAACGTAATCTTGATTTCAAATATAATTTTCCATTGATGTAAATAATTCTCGAACTCACAACGCTGTTATGACGTCACACTATAAATAATCCCGTCATCAATCATTACTTGTTTAACACACTTATCACCGATACCAATCTGAGTGAGCAAGAGTTATTGGACCTGACGCCCATGATCAAAGAGATAGAGTGTTGTCCTAGCGTAACTATCTAACAAAACGGTTAATAATTTGATAGACAATTACCGTTTTGATAACGCAATTAACCGTTAAATGAAGATTAACAATGTTTTATATTTTGTTAATTGAAGATCAACGATGTTTTATATTTATATTTCTTTTTAAAATTAATAGTAAAAAGTTTAAATTTTTTATTTTGCGTGTATGAGCAGTTACATTTTTTAAAGTTGACTAAATTTTATAAAGGCAAAATACATCTTTTTGATAATAATATGCGAAGCTAAGTATACTGACGTCCAAAAGAAACTATATCAAGTCTTTCAGAGACGACTGAAAAAGCAGTCAATCGTTTGCCTTTTTTCAGAGATATTTATTCAAGCGAGTGTTGTTTTATCACGAAGGGAACAAAATAAAACATCTTGAAGGAGGAAACGTTTGATGGGCAGCGACACAAAAACACGAGTTTGATAAGTTGCAATCATTTTTCTCTCAATCTTTTAAAAAAAAAAATTATGAAGTCCTGGAAGGTGAGTCCGAACATTATTTAATTAAAACGGTGCAAATGCATTATTTTAATATTATAAATTAAATTTACCAAAGAATGGACCATTATGATTGAGCGCACGTTTGTATTTTTATTTGTCAATTATTCTCGAGACTATGCTGTCCACTCTGCGCATGCGTAAGTTTTTTCTTAAGAAAAATGAGATTTCGTCCAGCTGATTAAAGTAATTGTAAATTCTCAACTCAAATGTCAAATGCCCACTTCTTTCCTGATGCAGAAAACTCGACCTCCTTTTGACCACTAAGGTCAGTTATTGTCCGTTTACATCTGGCACGTGGTCAGTCACCCACTGACCGAGCGTTAATCTGTGCACACAATGGAACAGTTACTTTAGTTCAGACTCTGTCAAAGCAGTCTTTTTTCCTTGTATGATTTAGGAAAGGCCAGTGCCAAATCTCGAGTAGATCTTTTCTGGTACAGTCGTGGTGTGTGTAGAACACTATGGTATCCGGTCATGCCTCATCGCATCTTGAGGGTAGAGCATTGTGTTGTAATACCAGCTCTCAAGAAGAGCTTTGGATTAAGGACATTGATCATCAGCAACGATTTAGCACTGATTTAATCGTTAAAAGTTAATGAACTAACATCCTTATCTTTTTCAGATGTCTTTATGGTGAAACTAATGCCCCTGGTCCTTAACTAAAGCGGGACTTCTACAGGGTCTTGTGTTCGAACAGATAGAGGTAGCACTTGCCTTTCGATTCCCGATTGGACCTGGGTATTGTGATGGTCGATCTTACTTGAGGGTTTTCTCTTATTGACGCTATAGATCTAGTTTCGTTAATATAAGCACGAACTGCAAGTTTCACCGCATCAGATCTTAAAACTCCCCACGACTTATGCGGGTTTGTCACCTGCAATAAACTGGCCTATCTCAGGATACCGCGTATTGGAATGGACTTTCAGGAAAAGAAGAAGAAGGAGAAGAAGGAAGAAACAGAAGGAGAAAGAGAAGGAAAGAAGAAGAAAGGAGAGAAGAAGGAGGAGAAGAAGAAGAAAGGAGAGAAGAAGGAGGAAGAAGAAGAAGAAACAGAAGGAGAAAGAGAAGGAGAAAGAGAAGGGAAAGAAGAAGAAGAAAGGAGAGAAGAAGGAGGAAAAGAATAAGAAGAAGAAGGAGAAGAAGGAGAAATTAAGAGAGGAAGAAGGTGAAGAAGGAGGTGAAGAAAGAGAAGAAGAAGTAAAAAGAAAGAGAAGAAGAAGAAGAAGGAAACAGGAGAAGAAAAAGAAAAAGTAGAAGGAAGAGGACAAAGGAGAAGAAGAAGACCAATAGACATATCAAATAAGTCAACAGTTAACAAAATAGGTAAGTTAATGACAACACTCATTATTGACATTATAAATTCTATTGCTGTCCTGTGTGACATTAAAACCAAATTACATCAGGCAGACACCCTGGGACTTCTAATACCCGCGTGACTATTGTCACCATGCACCTGCAAATATAGTCCCAGTTTTCAAATGTATCAATTAGTTGCAGGAGGACGTCTCGTAAAATAAAACGTTCAATAGTTAACGTGACATATCTAAATTGACAACACTTCATCAACAGTAATGGACTAGTATACGTGTTTTGAAGTCCATACCCAAAGTGGAGTAACGCATAAATGTGTTGCAATTAATGTTAATCATGCATATTTAATAACGATGTCAATGTGTCAGCAATGAAGTGAAACAATGGATGTCGAGAGAAAGGATAACGATATGGATCACAACACCAACATGAAGAAAATGGTTAACAACGAACCGGACAGACTCTGTTATTTATTTCCTTGAGAAACTTGGCAAGTCTACAAAAAACGCAAGTCTAGGGATAGCTGAATTAGAGCCGAGGAAACACAATGCTTTATTTAGTAAATTTATACTTACTTAAAAATACATGAAAGGGAGAACAAATAAATTTCAGAGACTGCAGCCAATCTTAGAGCCTGAGTGTGTTTGACATAATATTCATATAACAATAAGTAAACAAAAAACAGCACTGTTTTGAAAATTGTTTTTTTCCATTGATTTCCCCTAGAAGAAATTGAAACATTTTGTCATGAAATTTGTTTTGACTGGAATCACATTTTCTTGAAAGCAATATATAGCTGTTCTCTACTGGCGGAATTAAGGATTCGAAACTGCACCTTTTAGGGTCTTATATCATGCAATCATCAGCACTAAAGATATGCGACAGAGATCACCGGATCCCGAGGCATCTATAAAAAGAGGTTCAAGACCAGAGTAGTCTACTGTGTCGAAATTCACCCGATAGGTAATAATTGAAGGGTATAAAAGTGCGCAAAAGCAGCTTTCATGATGCATTAATTTTCATAATTATAAACTGAAAATTAAAAAAATGTAAATATCTCTGTAATCTATTTATTTTTTACGCTTCCCTCATGCAATCTATTTATTTTCTTCAAATTATCTCCAAACTATCTATTTTCAAAACCCTCCAGTCCCCTTCCCATAATGAAAAATGGTCATTCCTTAAGTTGTTATATAAAAGCAGTAGCGATTAATAATTATTGCTGGAGCTATACTGTCGTTCCTGACTGTGTCTTGGCAGGCTTCATCAAGACCCTAACAATATTGCAAGAACATGTGTATGCAAATGACGATCAAAATTACTCCTCTGGGAATAAACGTCCTCTCTTAGTAGGCCTAACAGAGTAGCGTCATAGAGGAAGGCTTAATTTTCTATGCCTTGTCTCAGGGTTTTGACAAAAGTCTAAGTAAGATGTTCAGTTTTCTATACCTCGACACAGGGTCTTGACAAAAGTCTTGGTATGGTGTTCAGTTTTCTATACCTCGACACAGGGTCTTGACAAAAGTCTTGGTATGGTGTTCAGTTTTCTATACCTCGACAC
>JAUELE010138897.1:0-14139 GCA_031471655.1 Diodora aspera
CCAATGGCATTTACGCACTTAATTTGATTGAAGGGACCTTGAAAATCATTTTAGTTATTCAGATTTTTTACTTAACCAATTTTACTTATCCGTATCAAAATAATGATAAATAAAGAAGAAACACGCCGGGACCACAGACAAGGTATTACTTATCCGGATGTTTTACTTATCCGGATTTCACTGTACTTTAAATTATGTTCACAAGATGATGTCTTCCCTTCAGCGCATCTATATCTATGCTAGTTGGACAAGCTTCCACGATCATTCTACTGCGAAAATGTTCCAAGCCATTAACGTTTATAACGATGTCTACTTGTTTAGTTTATTGAACCACATGTTCACATTCGGGCATGATTACAGATATAAAGACACGTATAATTTGAACGTATTGGTCCACCTCCATTAACCCTTCCAGTGTCATTGTCTGCAGACCGTTTAGTCTGTCCCTCTAACTCTATAGTTTCTCTCTTCATGAAATTAAGCGAACATCAAGATTAATCTTCAAATCAGTTTGTAAAATTACACGTTCGATCTGGTGTTTAGGGTTGTGTTTCATGTTCGTTTAAGATATATTTAGGAATACTATTTTCAATGGAACTGTAGATTAATGTTTTGTTACCAGGATGTTCTGCCCAAGGGTTTGTACATTGTACTGCGCACGTACAGAGAGTGTTTTTCTGGCCATTATTAACCTAATTACTGCTATAGTGAGGTGTGCCTCATGTATTGATATGATTATTCCCTGTCAGCGTAGAACATTTCAATAGCCCTAGAAGTGCACTGGCATTCTCAGCTAGTCATCGTCTTTCTCCAATTATTGATGACGTTGTTCTGTCATGATCCTGCAAAGCTGAGTTCAATAGATATAAGTTAAGATGATGGCTTGGCATGTGTGTCAAGTGCTGCAGTGTCCGTCTAGGTGAACTTGATCTAGCACTTGATGTCACCAATCAGACGGAATTTGAGAGCTTCCTTGCTGATCTTCCCAGTGCCAAACAAGTTGCATGTATATGGAAATGACCTTGACACTGTACCAGATGACCTGGTATCTATCTGATGATCTTTACGCTGTTGTTACACTGCCATCAACATCAATTATGGCGGACATGGAAACCCCCAAATTTGAGACTTCATTCAGATCTGTTTTTAGTATACGTGCTTTTCAATTCCCGTTTGCCTTTAAATCTCGTAGAACTCTCAAGAGTGTCAATTAAACCATATCTTGAGAAGACTCATAGATAATTGACCCAGTCCGAGTGAGCATCAAGTTCAGAGCCTGGTGTAGGTGAGCCGCTGTAGAAGACAATGACCTCCCGTAGAGTACTAAACGCCGCTGGGAGTGTTACGTGTTGCGTGCGGACTCTCTGTTTCTGGGTCGCTCTACCTGATTATTCCCATACAGTCCTTGTCTTAACACAACAGATCGATGACTTCAGGGCAGAAAGAATGATGTGGCCTAGATGTTGGAGGCTGGCTCTCTTGAGCAGAGTAATGCTAGAACAAAAAAACTGGTAACCATTCCCATTTTCACTAAATATTTCTGTGCTGTAACGCCTTAAATGACATTTCCCTCCATACAGGTAAGTAAATTACCTGTCCTCAAATCGAATTTCCCTTACACGTTGCTGGCGTTGTTCGGGTGGTTATTAGGTTGAAAGGTTTTTAAGTGTGTTACTCTTGTGTTAGATAATCCTGGATAAATAGGAATATATATTTTAATGAAAGCGTTGTACACAGGTGACTCCTGTGCGGAGACTTCTTTCTGTCACCTGTATTAACAGTGTCTTTCTTTATGAAAAGTATGTTTCTGTTTTGTAAATAGTGTTTTGATGACGTGCAATCTTTTCGTCGTCCCTCAATTTCAAACGCAAGAGGAGTTTCCTTTTGGTTTGTCTACGATAATAACCTCTTTCATTACTTCGTTTGATTTGCTGCTTAATGTCCATCATCTCCTTGTCCCAGTCTAGTTTCTTTAATCCTGCATGCTGTTGATAAAATGACCATCCGTTCTGGTCACTGTGTATTTCGCTGGCCTCGCTTCACCCCGCCTAGTTTGACATAGTTGGGAACTAACTGTCGCGCTAAATCCCCTATTATTTGAATGCAAGACATTCAAACTGTCATTTTCCTTATGAAGCGCTTACAGAGCGCTAGTCAGCATTCCGAACGATCAATCAATGCGATGATCACGTCTCTAGTATTGCAGAGTCAGAAGCAGTGTTAAGTGTGTGTACATTGAAGAAGGTATGTTGACATTTACTTCATGTTATAACCATTATTAATAATCCTTTGCAGATAATTTGCTTTGTCTCTGCTAATCTGCCAAGATTCGGTCTACGTTTCAGTGTGTTTGCTCACAGCCAATTATATTCCGAGACGATTGAATCACTCGATTGTCTCTGTCAGCGAAGCCACGTTATTATAAGGTTCTCCGGACACTGTACCAGGACTTTGATTGTTCTTACGTCCTCGTGTTCGGACTCACAAGTGAGTAGGATGTGGTTCAACTTTGAAATGAGTGGACGCACACGAACTCTGACAAGGTTCAAGTTAAGAGAGACTTGGCTTATTTGAACATGGGATATCGGTGAATAATTCATGGGTTTATTATTTCTGTTGCAGGTGCCTTTATCCGCTCGTTGGTGACACCCGGCTGGCGGAATGGGTGGGCTGAACAGTAGCAGGTGCTTGCTTGTACTACTGGGTGGGATGTGTTTGCATGCTAGCTGGGTGCTAGGGGATTGGGAACACTGGTGCACTCTGGAAACCAAGCGAGAGGGACCACGGGGTTTGTGTGGCCACAGACTGCCAGAAATACTTAACCTCGTATGCAGGATGCACGGGGGGTTCCGGGACAGGTACCACAGAAAACGTAGCGACTCAGGTGAGAAACTTATTACAGTCATTTAAACATGAGAAAGACTAGTCACAAACAGTAAAATCATACAAACATGAAGCGAAGCAATGAAGACGCGTTTTTTTTCTATTTAACATGAAAGATGTGCCTCACTGTCCCTGATACCAAGACGAGACTCGCCGACAAAGCTTTCTCTGTCTCAGCTCCTCGTCTCTGGAACAAATTACAACTTGAACTAAAAGAGGCTCCAACTTTGGAATATTTTCGAAAGAGACTAAAAACTTTACTTTACAACAAAGCTTATCTTGATGATTGTCACTAATTCTTAATCCAGTCTGCTACCTCGTCTTTAGCTGTACCGTAACAGCGCCGCTGTGCAACAGACACGTTGGATATCAGGCGCTATATAAATTTATTATTATTATTATTATTATTAAAGATATTGATAAATGATATGTACGTCAATTATTATCACTTATGTTATCCACAACTTTCTATTGTGCAATGTTCCCTTATACCTGTAACAACTATTGTAACCATATCATTAGATTTAAGTATTCATACGTTTTGTTCTCGCTGACATCTCTTTATGATCTAGTAGTAATGTATAGCTGTTTATGACGTGGAGTAGTCATGCACACTCATACATGTGTCCGAATAGATGCGATCTAAAGCTGGCCAGTCAGGGTTGAGGTGTCCGTAGTTTTATGCAATTTCATTTTTTTTGTTTTTATGGTATCAGAAATGATGGCAAAGGTACCGGACATCGGCTATGTAGTTATGACATTTGACTATAATTTCGTCCCAGTTTTATTGATTTTTCCAATGACCTTTCCTTTGTAACAAGACCACAACACAATGTATACTTTATAAGCATGTCTATATATTGCGACTTGTGAGTTCAAATATCTGTGTCTTGTACTAAGCTAAAGATAATACATGTCCTTTATTTTAATGAGAACAAAACTTTCAAATTACTGCTGAATGAGTCATGAAATGGAGTAAATGGCATGATGCTGCCTAGTTAAACGTTTTAATGTCACTGGGACATATAAAACAAACGCTCTCAAACACGTGAAGTAACACAGAAAGCTGAATATCCTCCAAATGAGAGCCAATCAAAAAGCCAGTATTTCGTGATAAGCAACGTACTCTTTATCTATCTATCCATCTAAAATCTATGCTCTGTTTGTCGGAGTAGTTTTTGTCGTCATTAGAAAGGAAAATCTGCACAAATATGTGACCTTTGGTATAAATATTTTGATCTATAAAAGTAAGTAATCCTACATCATCAAATCATGTTTGACAATTCAGTTAACACCTCATTAAAAGGTCATTTATGTGTTTATTGTTTATTGCAGACCAAAAAAAACACATACAAGACATTATTTTTAAATATGTGTATATTTTTTGTTGCAGAAAAAACAAACCACATAAAAGACATTATTTTAGGAAAAAGAGAAGCTTTATCCTACTTAAGTAAAAGAAGCTCTGGATTCGGCGAGCAAGGCATAACCTGTGAATGTTGTTATAATAATTGTAAGTTCGGAGAGTTGGTGCAGTACTGTAAGTCGACTCGGAGAATGATGCCAGGGCGGCGACGACCGAGGGTGGGCAAATAGACCATGCGCCTTGTCCAAGTCGCTTTCTGCAGGATCCCAGTGTTTCATGCTGTACATTCTTTATATCAACACATCTCAGACAACTTCTGGCTGTACTTCCGGTCAAGGACCCCAGGATACACGGAGTGACCAATTCCATCTACTCGGAACTCACAAATATAGAGGAAATGATACATGATGAAGCATCCAACTGCGAAGGACATTATCAAACAGTTGCTGCTTGACCACACGATCAGATTTGCCTTTCAGACGATTCGGGACAATCTGTGTCATATCGATCCTGGTGATGTTTTTCGTTAGGTGGATTATATTGTTTGTGTATGAATTTGTTCTTGAAATTTGTCAAAGTTAAACAACTCTGTTCATTATGTTCAACTACCATTGTCTGATGTCGTTGCAACTTCTCGTGACTCAGATCTCTTGGACAGCTACAAACTCTTTGTTAAGATCTCTTTTGGAAAGTCATGTTTGATTGACAATACTCATCAAATACCTTTTGTTTTCATACAATGACTGTGTGGTCTATGGTTCTAACGGAACGGAGGGTGAAACGGGTCAGTCGCGTGACTCAGGATGTTATTCGATACAACACGCGATATAATGCATGTATGCCAAATCGGTTTTGTTAAACGTCTGACTTCAGAGATTATGGGTGATTAAGAGGTACATGGAGCCACATGAAGTTACAGATAGGGACATTATGAGTATGATGAAGGTGACGTCATACACCACGCCACGTGAGGCCATGTAGGCCTGTTCCGATCAAATATTTCAGTCGATGAGACAACAAACAGAAGCTTTATTTATCTGTATGATACGAATAAGTCGTTTTAGTTTTTCATATTTCAATGTAAAACGTTGAGTTACGGCGAATATATTTCCAACTTGTCTTTTGTTTTGTGGTGGCGTTTTTAGAATAGATCTGCGAAAAGAACTTTTGGTTATATTTTTTAATAGATTTTTATTTAGTATTGATGTATCTTTTGTTGTCAATAGCCTTGGATGCACACACAGCATATATGCAGCGTTATGTTCCAGTTGACATATTCAGTTGATTTGGCCTAAATAAACACTGTACCATACCCGCTTGATTGTCACTAAGCGCTACAATAAACGTGACGAGGGCATCCTTCTTTTTCTTGTCTCTTAACCTTCAGGCAGGACGTCACCATTTAACCAGGGAAACATATAGGGATCCTTGCCTTGCAGCGGAAAATATATGCCTTCAACAAAACGTCGCCTGATTTCGTTATCAGAGGATAAAGCTGATGTTCTGAACTAGATGAGTAATGACAAAAAGTATTGTTAAAGTGTCTGTACAGATGGTCCAGACACAAGATGTTCCTTCCTTGATGCTGTAATCATAAGCGTACGGATACAACCTTCAGTCAGTGACCACAATGCTTGACAGGGTTTTCGAGCTGCGAGGCTTGCTTTGAGACTCAAGTAAAGGCAAAAAACAAGAACAAAAACACTTTCTTACTCGGATGTTGCCTCCCTCATTAGAGTTTTACCCTAAACATCCTGAAATTTTCACATCTATGGTTTGGAGGCTTCTTAAATCTGTTGGCCATTGTGTATTTTCCAGGGACGAATGTTACCGTCCTCTGCCCGTAAGCCTATGGTTAAAATGTCTATTTCACGTTTCACTAAATGACAATCGATTTTCCAGACAGTCTCAAGCAAATAACAGTTATGAACTGAACATATAACCCTGTAGCATGTGTTTATTAACTAACCATTTTTTAAAACCCCAACTTGGCCATCGAGTCAGTGGTCTTTCTATTTGGCATTTGATATTTATTGAGAATACATTTCCTTTACAATTCTTTCTTCATGGAATTGAATCGTTTCTGTTTATTCTTACGTTAACTGTTTGTTATTGGTAAATATAGTGCAAGATAAAGAGGTTTATAATGGAAACATTTGCAGAACAAATGTAATTGTTGGAACCATAACAACACAGAGCTTGCTTTCAAAGTTAAATATGAGAATAAAAGGCTGCAAATCGACGCCATGAAAAGCTCCCCAAAGTAACACGTCAGCCCTTTAGAAAACGAAACAAAACAAACTGATAACACTGGGCATAAACTGTTCTCCCAACCCGGCGCCATAACAGTGGAATATAATATTATATTCGTCTAAGAATCACAACAAGGTAAATGCCAAGTGTCCCTGTTTACAACGATATTAGACTGATATTACTAGGGATCACATAGAGATAGGTTTACCTACCAAGATCCAATCAGTGCATGAATCTGTAAAAATGGCCTGAGGCCCAATCACGAAGAGTCTTCACTGGAAGCTGTCTGCCAGACAGCATAAATACCTGTGTACGACCTGCAGAGAAGATTACATCCGAGGCGAACCTGCCATGAACTATCTGGCTTTGTGTTTTGTTTCAATCGCATTTTCAGCAAAAGTCCTAACAATAATTGCTACACACGTTCTTGCGCTAATCTGGACACTGTACTGCATTCTAAAGTGTTTAAACTCGTTGAGCTGGAGATTTTAGATTGAACTTGGCGGACCGCGTGATGAAATAGTTTCGCGCAGATAGCGAGGACGTTTCCGCCTGAGAAAGATTGATTTGGTTTAAACTCATCTGGAAGAGCTCAGCAACAGCTCCTGCTAGAGAAACAAAATCACTGTTGTGATGTATGTTCTCTACGATAGGGCGTAACTATTAATTCATCCGCTCAGTCGCTAAGACCTATGCCGTCACTTGATTATTTAGTGTCCACTATCTGTAGTCCGTTATCTACATCTTCTATATCTACATATTCTATAAATCAAATTCATTTTAATATCATTGTCAAAACGGTTGATAACACCATTCACCTGGTCTGGATTCAGCCAAGTGGAAATTTCAATTATTCTTAATTTCTTTCGATGATATAACATCATTGTCGGACAATTACTCGAAATATCTATCTAAATCAACAAATCAATCAATCAACCAATCAAAGCGCAAACTCCATCTTAGTAACACTGGACTTCCCCTCGTGAAGCGTTTGCCAATCTGCTGATGTTGTTGATGTTACACATAAGAGTCTCTCTAGTAGTAATTTGCTTTCACATCATCAACTTAGTCATCGCTTCTATCACAGACAAATAGATTCTTGACCTAACGAACGACCTTCACACACATACAGGCGATGACGCACGAATCCTGTTTTTCTTATAACCAATAAAATCTCAATTTGCCGAATAAGGAAAAACATTAGCAGGAAAAGTGCTGAACTTTATTACTCCGCTGTTTTGCCATTAGACATTCGGATGTCGCGAGAGTTAAAAGAACAATGGCGTATTGTGTGAGTGCTGCGTGGAATATGGGTCATTAGTGTAATCATTACTAACTAAACATATGAAGAACATATTGTAGCACACGTGACTTACGAAGTGCAAGATAATATACACTTGTGTAAGCAGTAAACAATTCAGTACTGTTAACGTGTTGTAGTATCGATCAAAATACATTTGACTTTCAATTCATGTAGAGCGTTATTGGGACACTTTTGAACAATTCTAGGAGTCTGGTACCAGCGTTAATGTCGCTGTTCTTCAGCTAATGATTTTAAACCACCGTTTCCGGCTTCGACAAATTCAAACACGCGGTCAGTTCAGTTGTAGGTCGAAATCAACATCAGCAGCAGGGACTTGATGATTTGATGCGATGAAACCTGTTGACTAAAAACCCAGGTAATACGATTAAACTGTACGGTCATTATAGCAACCGACTGCATAGAAGGTGAAACCCCCCCTCCGCTCCCCCCAACCACCCTCCATGCGACGTTCCAGTTTGTGGTCACCCCTTCCTGGTCCAGTATCAACTGACTGGTACAAAGATCCATAATTCCCAAAGTTCTGTTTTCGGATCAGAGTTAAGCCTATCAACAATGGTGTTCTCGTTAGATCTGACGCCTGGAACGTCTTGGAATGACGACTGACCAAGGATGAACTATGTGTACCGGCGCGCTATAGAACTGGCCACACCAGTGGAATTCTGTCAATGAAATCGAATTTTGTTGCCCCTGAAATTGGAAGGAATCAACATCGAACATTATCAAATGAGTCTGAATTGACGCATCTTTCCAACCTTGCCGACAACACCTTGTGCTGAGTATATGCAACTACTGCGACACGTCTCGGGGTTAACTGAGACAACGATGGTCGTTGCTCCGAGAGACCTGTAGATTAAAGATACCTAAAACCTTAATGTTATTTATCTAATGCGTCCTTTACAAGTTGGTCCTGATGGATAAAAAACCGGAGTCTTTCGTACACAGATTAACTTAAACTTCGTAATGCTGATTAAGCCGTGACCCTTGCGTCTGTATTGGTTAATAGGCTCAATTGTTTGCACACTAATGCCATCAAGTAACATTATGCTTTCAGAGACGAGATTAGTGCATGGTTTACAACAAAGGAAAATCGTCCTAGTTCACGAGAAAGGGCTAATGCCCTCCTTTACATTGTATCTCTTGCGTCGTATATGATTCATATATTATCTGGCAGATGCACGTCTACAATCATGTAGATTATATTCATTTTACCTAAACCTGATAATATTTTATCCCAGTGCTATCTTAACTCGGTGTCATCTCACTCCGGTGTGACATTACTGCAGTTTTACTACACTCCGGTGTTAGCTTATCCCGGTAATGTCTTACCCAGGTGTTATTTAACTCTAGTCTAGTACTACTTTGGTGTTATATTTAGCAGATGTTAACTTTATATTACGTTGATGTAATATTATTCTGGTGTTATATTTTCCTGGTGTTATTTTAATCTAATTTAGCCCTCCGCTGTTGTTATATTTCGCTGGTGTTATATTACTCTGGTGTTATAGTACTCTGGTGTTATATTACTCTGATTTGTATTACTCTGGTGTTATATTACTCTGGTGATATCTTACTCTGATTTTGTATTACTCTGGTGTTATATTACTCTGGTGATATCTTACTCTGGTTTTATAGTGCTCTGGTGTTATATTACTCTGATTTTGTATTACTCCGGTGTTATATTACTCTGGTGATATATTACTCTGGTGTTATAGTAAGTTGGTGTTATATTATATTGGTGTTATATTTCTCTGGTGTTATATTGCTCTGGTGTTATATTACTCTAATTTAGCACTCCGCTGTTGTTATAATTCGCTGGTGTTATATTACGTTGGTGTTATATTACTCTGGTGTTATAGTACGTTGGTGTTATATTACATTGGTGTTATATTTCTCTGGTGTTATAGTGCTCTGGTGTTATTTTACTCTAATTAAGCACTCCGCTGTTGTTATATTTCGCTGGTGTTATATTACGTTGGTGTTATATTACTCTTGTGTTATATTTCTCTGGTGTTATAGTGCTCTGGTGTTATATTACTCTGATTTGTATTACTCCGGTGTTATATTACTCTGGTGATATCTTACTCTGGTGTTATGTATTGCTCTGGTGTTATATTACTCTGATTCTGTATTACGTTGATCTTATATTACATTGGTGTTATATTACTCTGATTTGGTATTACGTTGGTGTCATATTTCGTTGATTTTGTATTACGTTGGTGTCATATTTCTCTGATTTTGTATTACGTTGGTGTCATATTTCTCTGATTTTGTATTACGTTGGTGTATATTACATTAGTGTTATATTACTCTGGTGTTATATTACTCTGATTTTGTACTACGTTGGTGTTATATTACTCTGGTGGTATACATGTAGTACTCTGGTGTTATAGTGTTCTGTTGTGACTTTACTCTGGTGTAATCTTACTCTGGTGTTAATTTAACAACTCTTAATGTTCCTCTTGGTTCAACTCATCATACTCCGCTCTTATAAGCTAAAAGTCAGCATGGTTACCGGCCCCTCCGTGCCTAGTTTAAGGCCATATCGGGGTCAATCTCTGCTTTAAGTTAGTGTTACCTTACCGGGGTGGTATCTACCCCTGGTGTAACTCTACACTGTCATTTAAATATAGCTTAGCTTAATCTTCAACACTTATTTTGGTGTTGCCTTACTCTAGTTTAAACGTTAACCGATGTCATCATGTTGCCTTATGCTATTGTTACCTATATTTGATACTTCCTTAATCAAGCGATTTTTACTCTAGTGTTACCTAACTTTCCAATCAGTATGTTTTCTAAACTCTGGTGTTATCTATCGTTGGTGTTATTTAACTCATATGTTATTTATCACTCGTGTTATCTATTACTGGCTTTATCTTACTCTGGTGTTATCTATCGTTGGTGGTATCTAACTCATATGTTATCTATAACTGGTATGGTCTATTACTGGTGTTATCTATCTCGGTGTTACGCTACTCTGCCTTTTGTGTTATCTTGATCTGCAACATATACTCAAAACAATAAAAAAAAAAACATTTCAATTGTTTATCATAAAATGACAGTTGGGTGCATGCTGTTTAGACAAAGTCTGGTGTCCGAGGAGACACATGTTATCATAAAGCGTGCACAATACTTTCATCGAGAGATTCACTTCAACAACTGGCCAGTTTCTAATTGTGCTGAGTATATATCCGAATGTCACAACTCTGTAGCAACCTAATTCTCTTTAAACTTATGCTAATTTAACCTCACTCTGTCCAGCTCTAGTGTTGTCGTATTCTGATGTTATAACATACTTCCTGGTACGTTCGTTAACAGTGACTTAACAACCTGTTTCTGTGTCCTAACAAATTGATTGCTGTAATGCAATGAACACTAACACTTCACCTGCCAAATGACAAGGACATAACTAATGCATCAATGGAGGTTCAGGGAAGAACAATATCGACTTATTCGTGAAATCAGAGTTAACAATCTCTCATTTATTTCCTGAAATGTTTCTGGCCCTCAAGTCAGTTGAACTTCCTCCACCCATCAACAACCCAGCTCACAAAACAATGTTCCACAGAACATTATCATCCTGTGAAAGCATGTCGCTTTGCATTTAGATTTAGAATTGTTAAATGTAAAGTAATGTTTTCATTGAATTTCCAAATAAATGGTTGTGATGCGGGACGCTTTGACAACTATGATCAACATATTACAATGTGCTAGGGTTAGCGTGCCTCACCATATAACAGCGGGCTCAGTCATTGATACATTTGAATCGGACATAAAATACCGTATTCGCCAGTGAACACTTGTTGGTCTGGCTACGATCTATTATTTTAAAGTTGGATACGTGCTCCCAAACTTTAAAATAGGTCTGGTGCTATCTGTGTGAAATAAATAACATAAACTGTAAATCATAATTTGTAGTAGTGTATGCCTAATTAAATTTGCCGTATTCCCTTAGTCTAGACAGATGCACACTGACTTATTTTCTAATTTCAAATAGCCAGTCTCATTCCAAACCTTTCTTTGAGTGTTTACTGAAGAATGTCCCTTCGATTTCCGAATACTTTCCGAATATGAGTCGAATGCGGTTACTTACAAGTGTAACGTTTCTGTAAGATTCTGTTGGAAATTCGGAATGCATTTGTTTTCTATTTTATGATATGGGGGTTTCAAAATATAAGGGATATTCAAGAGGAGGTTTGGAAAAGAAAACACTGAGTTCGACTACATTTCCAACTTTAAGTATTGCTTAAAACTGCATTCAATGCGATCCAATAACCCGTTATTTTCATCCATGGGTTCCATAGGTATCAGAGTTTGCCTCATGTTGTCATCTATACGCTCAGTTATCCGATAATGACTCTTTTAATGGTTTAATGGCCGAGAACGGTTTTATTTCTCAAGAACGAGGAGAAGTGCGATCTGTGGGAACGGCAAGATGTGTATCTGATGACTCACGTGGGCGAGGTTTCAACTGTGGGGCATCTTATAGCTAATTGGTAAGGATGGAGCTGTTAGTGAGTCAGTGGAGGAGTGAGTGAACTTGTTAAACACTACTGTATATTTCATGCCGGAAAGACAATAGTGTGTACCTACACGCAAGCTATGCTCTATTTACCGTCACGACCTTCAGTCGATGTCCGTTGACTCCTCAAGATGCATATATGAGTGTGATATTTCTGTCATCGCTTCTACAAGAAATTAACTATAAGTCAACTTTAAATCTATGTTTTACAGTGGCAGATTCCGCGGGCAGGGGGGTCGAGCTCCCCGTCCATCTTTACCGAGATCGACAGCTTGAGCCTCTCTTTCACCAAGTGAGATTGCACCAAATCAGGTCTTTCCCCCAATATGCCTTTAGGGACGTAATCAGATCCATTGTTAAGGGCTAATTAAGGGCCTACGGCGCAGGCATAACTAAGTGACTGGGATCCTCCCCCACCCCCACCTGCCTTTAGCAAAATCCTGGTTCCGTCCCTGGAAGAGATATCTATATCAATGGAAGGGATGTCTGCTGAACACTGTAGTGTCGAAACAAGAACCTTGCTATACTTCTGGTGCCACACACGGAAACCCAATACAGGGGTGGTTGTTGACAGATGCCAATTTACGCAATACTGACTTGCATTGAGCTAATGATATATTACATTCAGGCCCGCTTCTCAAAGAAAAGGTCATTGATTTCTATCGACAGTGATCAATATGTAATCGATCTTCAAAGGATGGCGCGTACATGTTGAAATCCTTTCCTCGAGTGACTTCTGACACAGGGTCTGTGACAGGACGTCCACCCGTCCACGCTCAGGGTGCTGATATTAAAGCCACATCTATTGGTTTTCGATCTTCTATCATAGGAACGGGTTTATCGGCCTGCCCTTTGTCACCCGTTCAATAGCAAGTGTGTTGGAAAAAGTGCACGCACGCAGCTGTTTGAAAGTGCCTGTCGAGTTCTTTTGTGGACCGACAATAGATTATAGTACCGCTAGCGTGATCTACTGCCGACACTATGAAAGTTGCCCCGGTGCTCCAAACATCATAGAAAGCGTCTATTTAGGGTACGTCATGGTATGTTTAGCTAAGTGTTATTGGAAGTGAGTACACACAACGGAGACATTATCTACATTACACGCTATGATCAGTAGTGGACGTTAGACGAGCTCTGAAAGGACATGCCAACGAAACGTCAATGAGTTTCACTAGATTGCTAATGTGTGACATTCAGACACAGGGCTTTACCAGATCACTTACGTAGTTTCTGAGACGTTAAGACTCGGACAAGTATATTCGTGATGTAAGAAAGTGGAAACTGACTGATTGTTTGCTCACAAGTTTTCTCATGCACGCTCGTCTACCGGTTTGTGTTAACGATCTGAAGCATACACCAAAATCTACGACGTGAGCCAACAACTGAAGGCACAGCACTCACTGAAGAGGTATTTTCCAGTCGAGTGAGCGACCAATATGGCAACTGGACACGCAGCTTGGATCATACAGGTGAGTTGGTGTACAGCTTAGATCTTAAGGACAGTTTCTTGTTATAAGAGCAGTGCAAGTGTCCCTACCATCGTCTGTAATCTGGAGTCTGTGTGACAGAACGTACGTTTGCGGCCTGTTAATCACAGAGAAGTCCAAAGTAATGTCGTTATATAATAAAGTACGCAGCAAATATAGAATATAACATTACAGGAGGCGCGGTGGCCGCGTGGTAAAGCGTCGGATTTGTAATCTAGCGACCCGGGTTTGTCCCCGGCTCGCTGCGCTGTGTTGTGTCCTTAGACAAGACACTTTACTCCAATTGTCTCAGTCGACCCAGCTGAAA
>JAUELE010139007.1:0-14139 GCA_031471655.1 Diodora aspera
GTACCCGGCGTGGAGTGTGGATAGCCTTCTGTGCACCTAAGGGTGTTGCCGAGGTTGGACCGGGGTAATAATGCTTGAAGCGCTTTGAGCAGCGCATAGTGCCGTATAAGAACGCAGCGCTGGATTTAGCGCTATATAAGACTCAACATTATTATTATTATTATTATTATTTATATGTGCACAACTATCCGAGCAACAAGATTGACAACAATTGTACTTCGAACCTTTTAATATCAATCAACATTTGAGGCTTTAGTCGTCAACATTCACTAATACACATGTAACAATAACAAATATTACAACTTGAACTTACCAAAAGCCCAAGCTTGGTACAACTTGCAATCTTCAGCACATAACGACAATGCACAATCACTCGTCTTCTGGTGTTACGGAAACAATGTTACAATTCTCTGAGTCGAAAATACCTGAACAATTACGTAAAACTAACTTAGTTAAATACAAATTGTCATGCATTGACTGTAAGAAACGTAGTTACTACACTCTTAAGATACTCTAACAGTGCTGATGAGGAAATTCATGCTTTATCAGTTTCCCAAACATTACAGTATACGGTGTGTGGGAACATTACAGCCTCCTGCTAAAACAATTTGCTGAAAGCACTGCAAGTCCATACAATTTGTGACAGACACTCTACAGTTGAGATCATAGACTGATCCCATAGTTGTGTTTAACATTGATGTAAGGCGATGTGAGGTGAATAGTTGGATGGGTGATCGGCTGGTGTTGGAAAGCTTCCATTCCTTCTAGGGCTCAGACCTGCCTTGCGCTGAGACGCTGAATGTCAGTGTTGTCACCTTGAGCAAGGGCCTTTGTTCCTCAATTGCCTCAGTCCACTCAGCTGAAATTGGGTACAATGCACCTCGTCCGATAGTGATGGTAATGTGAATGTTAACCTTCCAGCGCTATGACTGACAGCCCGAGGTTGTGTACTCCCTCTGGAGTTGAGAAATGTTGTGGATTGCCCATTGTTTCAGTGACCGGGGCATTAATAATTGTAACGCTTTCAGCATGCAATTGTGTATGGATATAGTGTGGTATAAATACCGGCAATAATAATAATAATAATGACGATAATAAAAATAATAATAATAATAATAATAATAACTAGGACTGCTAAAGCAGTGCTGACGGCCTTCATGGGCTTATACTGCTCTTACAGCGCCGATTCCTGCATATTGAAACAAAAATATAAAAATCAGTCACTGCATCTTTAATTGAACGTTAAAGGTGCTAATTATGACCCTTTACCCGCGGTCAAAGGTTGAAATAATGATTCTCGTAAAGGGTCAGACGGGGAATACAAGTCGCCAGCTATCATAGTTTGAGAATTATTGTGGTGGTGTGTTTCATTTGCCCATCAGAATATATTACCGATCGACCTCCCTGGTTCTCTTGTATTTGTATACCAGATTTGACATCTGCAGCTTTCATAGTCTTGGAGATATATCGTGTTCGTGAAATTTTGCGTTGATGCGATTATCTCCCTTGTGTGCAAGGAATTTGCAAGAAATGGCAATGATTCTCGTAATGGGTCAGACGGGAATATTGGTGCCATGTTTGATGACGCTACTATTAATAGTTTACCAGTAAGAGCGGATTTTGTCTCAGCCAATCAGAAGCCTCGATCAGCCATATTTGTAAATTTGTTGGTAAATGAAACAATTGAATCCTCCTGAAGACTATGTAAAGTATCTATATTCCAAATCTCAACGTTCCAGCTTTCATAGTTTAAGAGTTATTGCCGTTAATTGTCACAAATTACAATAATACTTAATTAATATAACGACCTGACGCAAGGCTAGCTCAGAACCCACGCTACTAAACTAGGTCATACAGTGTTTCCCGCTTCGTGACTGCAAGCTAAGCAGGATTTTCATGTTCAATCATTCGACTTCATTTATTTCTGTCTCTGTAATTATTCACTCTAAAGACATGCTGTTTTTTGCATTTGATAGCTTGAATACTGTACGTTCTGAATATTTAGATTATATTTGTTCACTCGTTGACGGAGTGACGTCATACGGAAAAACATGTGACCAATACCTGCAAAAATGGCTTAATTGAAAATATTGTTTTACTCTTGTTTTGATTGTTATGTGCCTTTGGAACAACATTTCAGACATATGATGATATTAACAGATGCAGAACATCAAACTCTAACAGTGTCCACAATTTTATTGGTAAATATGGATAAATAACCGAGATATTAGGGACAAATGACGAAAACAGGCTAAAAATGTCATTTTTGCAAGTAGTCTAAATCTTCAAATGAACAAAATACGCCATGGACTCTGCCTGGACCCCTATTTTTATTGCAGTTATCAAGAGTACAAAGATTGAACATTTTGATTATAATAAAATTAGACGTGGATGGCTGTAACTTTTGGAGTTGTGGCCCTTTGAACTTAGGCCATTTTTAAAAAGTTTGAGGAGCCCTACATGTATTTGCTTTAATTTTAGGAAGTAAGACGTTCGTATCTATGCGATTTTAGTACGATGTCTCCTGAGTATGCAACAAGTTTCAAATTTGACTTAATTGAACAAATGTAGGAGGAGTAGTCTTTTGAAGAGACCCCCTGTCAATACAGAAAAATTGACGGCGGTCTTAAAGACTGCTAAATTGCTAGAAAACTCTCATGGGGTTACAACCGTTTTTATGATTCCAATGGAACTGTTCATGATTGGAGAACCTATGTTCGAAATTACAGATTTTTAGCTTTAATAGTGTTTACAATATTGTCATTTCTTGTTTTTTTTCAGTTTATCGCGATTATCTCCCTTGTTTTTGAGAGTTATCCTTTGGCTTAACCACGTGCACAACTTGAGCATGAACCTTCTTGTGGTTGTAGGATTAATCGTTTTAGAGATTTGAGTGGAACAAAATCTCGAGGAATAATAATAAAAATGAAAAATCTAACAATAACAATAGGTCTTCCTGCCTTTGGCAAGACCTAATAATAATTATTATTATTATAATTCTATGTTTAAATTCCAGGTTTGTTTGTGAGAAGAAGATTGGATTACAGGATGATGAAGAATTCGTCACTTGCCTCCTCTGCTCCATCCCAAGTCCTTTCTGAATACAGACTGCAGGGAAAAGTTAACTGATAAGTGAATGCAGAAAGTAACTGGAGTGTGTGTCAATCCATCCCATGTAGAAACGCAAGTTTTCATACAGGAGAAAAACCTCAGAAGAATAGTGTGTGTAGGATTTAACTATCCTAGTTGCCTCCAGAACACACATGAATGTTCACACTAGAAAAAAAGCTTTCAAGTGTGAAGTGTGTGGGAAAGGATTGAGTCAGTGAGAAAGCCTTTTGGTACCTAAAAGTGGTCACACTGGAGAGAAACCATGGACGTGTGAAATGTTTGGGAAAGAGTTTAATTATTCACGAAGCCTTCAGAAACATGTACGAATTCACACTGGGTAGAAGCCATACAAGTGTGAAGTGTGTGGGAAAGGCTTTTATCCGTCAGGACACCTTATAACACGTAAAAAAGAGCGTGAGAAAGGATTTAATTGTTTAGAAAGCGTTCAGAAACATGTACGAAAACCACACTGGTGAGAAGCCATACAAGTGTGAAGTGTGTGGAAAAGGATTTAATTGCCCAGAAAGCCTCAGAAGACATGTAAGAATTCACACGGGAGAGAAGCAATACAAATGTGAAGTATGTGACAAAGGATTTCCTCAGTCAGGACACCTTAGAATACATGCAAGAATTCACACTGGAGAAAAGCCATACACGTGTGAAGTGTGTGGCAAAGGATTTAGCCGATCAGAAAGCCTTTTGGTACATTACAGTATTCACAATGGAGAGAAGCCATACAAGTGTGAAGTGTGTGGGAAAGGAGTTAATTATTCAAGAAGCCTAATGAAACATTTACGAATTCACACTGGTGATAAGCCATACAAGTGTGAAGTGTGTGGGAAAGGTTTTAGTTCTTCAGGAAACCTTAGAAGGCATGTACGAATTCACACAGGAGAGAAACCATACAAGTGTGAAGTGTGTGGAAAAGGATTTTGTCAGTCAGGACACCTTAAAATACATGTAAGAATTCACACTGGAGAAAATCCATACACGTGCGAAGTGTGTGGCAAACAATTTAGTCGACCAGAAATCCTTTTGGTACATGAAAGTATTCACACTGGAGAGAAGCCATACAAGTGTGAAGTGTGTGGGAAAGGATTTAATTATCAAGGAAGCCTTAGAAGACATGTACGAATTCACACTGGAGAGAAACCTTACAAGTGTGAAGTGTGTGGGAAAGGATTTAATTGTTCTGGAAGCCTTAACAAACACGGAAGAGTTCACAATGGAGATAAGCTATTCAAGTGTGAAGTGTGTGGGAAAGGATTTAATTATCAAGGAAACCTTAGAAAACATTTACGAATTCATACTGGAGAGAAGCCATACACGTGGGAAGAGTGTGGGAAAGGATTTTGTCAGTCAGGACACCTTAGAATACATGTAAGGATTCACAATGGAGAAAATCCATACACGTGTGAAGTGTGTGGCAAAGGATTTAGTCAATCAGAAGGTCTGTTGGTACATGAAAGTGTTCACACTGGAGAGAAGCTTTGGAAGAGTGAAGTGTGTGGGAAAGGATTTAATTGTCCCGGAAGCTTTCAAAAACATGTAAGAATTCACATTGGAGAGACACCATACGTCTGTGAAGTGTGTGGGAAAGGATTTAAATTTTCCGAAAGACTAAGAAGACATATAAGAATTCACACTGGAGAAAAGCCATACAATTGTGAAGTGTGTGGTAAAGCATTTACCCAGTCAGGACATCTCAGAGCACATTTAAGAATCCACACTGGAGAGAAGCCATACAAGTGTGATGTGTGTAGGAAAGGATTTAGTTGGCCAGGCAGCCTTTTGGTACATAAAAGTATTCACACAGGAAAGAAGTCAGAAAACCTGTTGGAACATGAAATAATTCACACTGGAAAGAATCCATACACATGTGCAGTGTGTGGGAAAGGCTTTATTCTTTCAGAAAGGCTTAGAAGGCATGTAGGTATTCACACTGCAGAGAAGCCATACAAGTGTGAAGTGTGTGGGAAAGGATTTTGTCAGTCAGTACACCTTAGAACACATGTACAAATTCACACTGGAGAGAAGCCATACAAGTGTGAAGTGTGTGGGAAAGGATTTATTCTTTCTGGAAGCCTTAGAAGACATGTAAGAATTCACACTGCAGAGAAGCCATTCAAGTGTGAAGTGTGTGGGAAAGGTTTTAGTAGATCAGTAGGCCTTTTGGCGCATGAAAGTATTCACACTGGAGAGAAGCCATACAAGTGTGAAGTGTGCGGGAAAGGATTTAATCTTTCTGGAAGCCTTAGAAGACATGTAAGAATTCACACTGGAGAGAAGCCATACAAGTGTAAAGTGTGTGGAAAAGGATTTAGTAGGTCAGTAAGCCTTTTGGAGCATGAAAGTATTCACACTGGAGAGAAGCCATACAAGTGTGAAGTGTGTGGGAAGGAATTTAATCAGTCGGGTAAACTACAAGAACATCTAAGGCTTCATGTTTTAGCAGAAATGGATTAGCTCTTCCACTGCTATGCTGTTTTATAAAGGATATCAAACTGCTGCTGGATTGTTTTTTTAAAAAAAGGGGCTTTGTAATTTCATCTTCTCTTCCTTCAACAGTCACTCATAGTTTCATTATTATGATTGATACACACTATTAATTAATATAAATGAGTGTTTACGTAGTTCGCTATAGTTGTGCTCGACAGTGGTGAACAGTTGTTGTGCACATCAGTCAAAGGGTTAACATGATCTATGTTCATGTGAAGGGCCCATGTTTTTTGTATTACTGTACAGGTTCAAGGATTTTAGAATCAAATGATAAAAATGAGAACTTCTTTTAAATTGTAAATAACAAGTTGTATAAGTGTGGCTGAAGGGAGAGGAGACGTTGTTTTTGGTCTTGGCTTGGTTTCCAAACCAAAGCTCTGGAACTATTCACTTTCCAACAAGGGATGGCAAGGTTGTTTGTTCGATTCCCTCATACTGTGTTTTTGCAATAGTCAATATTTCTACTTGCAGTGATTATATGGCGTACTACCATATTGCTGCATCACAATGGTTCGTCAGTACCAGTCGTAGCTTACAGGTTTCACTGCATCAAATACTTCTGGCACCTAACTGGTGATGCATGCTTTCCTCATACAACTGTCGATTGTTGGCATTTGGCTGAAAGATTGCCGAATCCCATTTGAAATCCAAACAACAAAATAACTGTCTAAGAAAACTTCACACACACACACACATTGCAGGGTGCAAAATGTGTGACTCTCCACCTGTACCAGACAGTTTGATGATGAAGAATTTAAAATGGGTCAGAAAGAAACCTTCCTGAGAGAGGTGTGAAGTTTTGAGTACATCCATAAATTTACCATTTGTTACAATTGTACATTTCATGAATGTAGAAGTGATATAATGTATCCAGGGGATGGAATGTATCACTTCTACATTTCAGTGGAAGCCGTAAATGGCAAACCCCTTCATACAGTTTCCACTGTGGAATGTAGAAGCGATACAGTGCACCAGAGGTGAAACTCTATGAGGGGTTGACTAAGGTTTCCACTGAAATGTAGAGGTGATACATTGTATCCCCCTGATACACTGTATCACTTCTACATTCCTGTATAAACTCTATGAAAGGTTTGGCCATTCGTTTTTGATGGAGTCAATATAACACAACGACGTCTTCCGGCCAACCATAGGTGTTTATTGCTTCTTTAAACCATTGCCAGGGCAAGTAGAGTGTCAACATACAAACACAGTTTCTAATATATCATCCCATCCGGTTGTCCCATCTGTGTATTTGTGACATGTGTCAAATGTCAATTCACAGACAGGAAACCTTTGATAGCATGTCTTTGAACTTTCAGTACCCCGGAGAATGCTTATTAATATTGCTTACAAATAGTAGGTCATTGTCTTCAGATAGACACTAATTGGGGACAACAGACTGGGGGTTGTCAATAAATACATTCGTAGACATGACATTTGTACATTTTCCCTTAAGATCATCAATTCATATGATAAACAGGGTGTCCTGTATAATGTCAATGTCACCAGTCATCGTTCCCCTTACCAACTTGGTATCCACTTTTTGATCATGAGTGAAGGCTGCCCACACCTTCACTGAGCCACCACCGCTTACCACTGTCAGAAGAATGTTTTGTATTGAGAAGTCATCGCACCCGTAAACGGCCACCAGCAACCTAAAGTTGGTACCTGGATTCGTAGCTGCTTGTTGACCAGTTTTCGTGAAGCAGGCACGCCTGTTAACTGTGTCCACCGCTGAAGCAGCCGATTCGCAGTCAGGAATTGATTTTGTCACGCCATCTGCAGTAGCCGATGGTCTGCCCCATCGGGGGTCTTCTTTTTTCGACCTTGACCTTGAACGACCTTCGCGCTACCGGTCTGACGGTGTCTCTTTAACAGCCTGCTGACGAAGCTGTGTGCAACGTTGAATGGGGCAGCAATATGTAGCAATGACTGTCCAGCTTCTCTCATACCAACAATCTGCCATTTGTCGCCTTCAGAAAGATGGGTTCGGGGCCTTTCCCAATGAAAAGTTTGATGAGTAAACACGCCCGATCAAACTGATTTCAGCGTGAAAATGACCACGTGACATGCACTGGCAATGTGTTGCATGCGCACTTCACGATGGTCATGAAGTCGACAAGTCATTGTTCATTTAAAAATAATTTAGTGATGTTGAAATATTGCAACTGTACTGACATATTCTTTTTCACACTTGCTTCAATTCTTACCGCGATTCTTTACATACAATAATCACCATTAAACGCCAACAGGATTATTTTCAAAGAGTATTGTGAAAAAATTGTTTGTAACCATAAAACCATTTTAGTATACTTTCTTACGATCGTCAGTTTGGTGAGACATTTTGACGAAGGCGTTCTGTTCAAGCCAGCTTCTAAAGAGGCAGGTTGAACTTTCGTTAACCTGTTTCTTGTGACAAGTTGGAATCAATAAACATGTCTGCACCTGACCCTAGATCTATGGCCTAGTTGTGTCTGTTCAGGTATACATTTTCATAGCAACAAAGTGTTGCAACTTTGCATTTTTAGTTTTTAGAGTATTAAGACGGAAGTTCTAGTTCATCATTCTAGTTCAAATCTTGTGCAGAAGTATTTAAAATAGAATTAAACCAGATGTAAATGGTATTCTCAGAGGCACAACAGAGCAACCTATGTTGTGACCACCGGAAAGAATAGTTTGCAAAATAAAAATGTTTAAAGTGCATCCCATGCCTTGGATAAATTAATCCAAACGTTTACTTAACAAGTAAATCCAGGTCAGTTGCTGTATTGCATCTAAACACCATCTATGCTTCCACGAGCTTTCTGCATATGTCCACAAGAACTATCAGATGAAGTGATCACACATGCCAGGTCATCATCTGTAGCGCACGATTGGTTACATTTCTCGTGACTCTCAATGCTGAATTCAATTAGAGGATGTAGGTTACGTAAGATCATGCATTTGTATGCATTTTTAAGCGCAAACTGGCTCGTTGTAATCAGAGGCTCAAAAGTCAATGTAATACGGTTATATAGCGTGATAACATCAATCGAATTGTATTAATTTGACAAAGTCGACTTTTACAAACGTTTTCCTTTTTCACAGAGCTATGCCACAATCGAATTAAATTTGGAAAACGTTTCACAGTTATGATGGGAAAAGTGGAAGACACAACGCCACGACATTTAAATTAAATTATGTAATCATTTATCAATCAATTTTTGTGAAATGTCCTCATTCACAGTGGTTATAAATGCTGTCTGTCAGCAATGAAGACATAATGAAGATGTATTTACCAGTTGAGTTCAGTTTCCAGTGAACACTCTAGTATGTGTAATGAGTGTGGGAAAGGATTTTTAATCACACTGTCGAAGAGGTCATATAACATTTAACACTGTAATGAGTGTGAAAAGGGATTTCTGTGGTCACATTGCCTGAGAAGCGAAATTGCGCTTCAAGCTCTAGATAGACCTTTTTTTGTAATGAGTATGGGAAAGGATTTCTATGGTAACCTTGTTATATTGCATTTCAGACCCTGTGGTGAATCTGGCATAAATTATTCAGTTATGGAGTCATTATCCACTGAACATTTCACAGACACATTGTTGTCGACTCCATGGTCACATAAAGATATTTCCTTCCTCTACAATCGTAGCTATTTGTCTCTGTCGTGACCGGAAAGAGCACTCGTATGCCTCTCGTCGCTATTGTTGATGAGGTCAAACTCATTCCAGAGCAAAGTACGAGTACAAGAATAAACTGGTTTAAAAACTACTGTGGGGAAAGATAACTCTGATTTTTTGTTGCTTTGCGTATTCACGTTATAATATTCGGGGAAAGTGTTTTTATTAAATATTGTGTATACCCCCCCCCCCAATGCAATTTCAGACCGTTATTGCTTCAAGGCCTGTTTAAAGTGGGTCCTAGAACCCGAAAAGCCAACTGAGCTTTTGTTTATATTAAAAAGTGTCGTGACTTTTTTACCAACACTGTTATCGGACGCGGTTGCCAGCATTATTGAAAAGAAATTAAACGAGCCCATCCATGGACCTAACTCCCGCGGCAGAGCCCTGAACCTTTCCGTTGCCTCAGGTCTCTTGGTCGTTCGTCCTTGAGTCGGTGCTACCTTAGTGGCAACCTTTCCCTTCCTTTTGCCGTGTTGCCTCTTCTGGGCGGGACTGTTTTACTTTGTTTCTTATACTGAAGGTAAGATTGGAGAAGACTTAGCCTTCTTAGGATGAGATTCCTCCGGAAGGTGCTTTTTATAGGTTAAGAGGCCTCTTCCCCCTTGTCACTCGTTTTGCTGGGCTTTGTGTGTCCGTATCTTCGACACTGTACACTGTTTGGGGCCAATTGAAGCTATTCGTTTCTTTCCATGACCGGGCAGAGGACTCGTATGCCTCTCGTCGACATTTTGACAAGACCCACCCCAGTCCAGCGTAAAACCAGTAAAAGAAGACACTGGTTTGACAACTACTGTAAGGAAAGATAACTCTGAAATACTGTTATGTTGTGCCTATGCTTGATAATATTCGGGAAAAGCGATGTTATTAAAGACATGTTATATTTTCAAACATTTTCAGACTTACCCCGCTGGAACCATACGTGCCATATATGGCACATGTATGTCCAAAAGCCTCTCTTATCCTGTCTGTTGGCATACCAACTATTAACAAGCCTTTGTTATATTCTTCAAACATTCAACAAACATGCATAACTTGGGATTCCTGTGATTACATTACTTCCTTTCCCGATCAATGGTCACAGACTGGACTAGGTGTCATTCATACCACAGCTTCATCAACTGTTGCCGGTTGAGATGACCTTTCTCTGATTATACCTTCCTCATGAATAACTGCATACAGTGTGTAAGTAAAGGGTTATCACTATAATTTTCGCTAAGTGAGAGATAAGTTTGCCTTTTGGTTAAATAAAAATGTCACCATTCATCGTTCCCTTTACCAACTTGATATCCATTAGTAAAGTGTCTCCCATTCCTTCAGAAATTAAGCCAACAGTATATTTAACAAGTAGATCAAATTTTTAACAGTATTCAGAATGTTGACATGCCAGGTTTAATATACATTGACGATCTCATTGCACTGTTTGATCAGCCCATCTCAGCAGACATGGATTGTATTCTACAAGAATCTGTTAGCTTCCAGGTAACACTAGGAAAGCCACCCGATGATGGGAGCATGACAAGCCTGTATCAGTACTCCAAGATGCTTTTGACCAATGCTATGCTGCAAAAGATCGAGGAGGAAAGCTCGTAAAAAGAAAAATAGCATCCAACTTAGGACAACTAGGAAGGTGATTGAAATATTCGCATGGGACTTGCTTGTTCAAGAAAATTCTGCAAGAGCATACTGGGAGACAGGCACACGATATGAACCTTTTGCTGGATCAATGTCATTGGGCAGATTTGGGAAAGCCTCCTTCATTTCTGTGATAACATAAAGGTTCATGAGGAGAAAAGGGCTGATAGGGTCTGGAACTTAGGCCCTGGCTGATTGACTTGAAGATACACCTTCAAACGAGGAGCATCATGCCATAGATGAAATCATGGTACCATCCTCTCGAACTCTTGGGCCCTGTTTCACAAAGCGATCTAAATTAAGATCAATCATAGTGACTTGGTTAATTTTACAATCAACGATACAAACATGTGTTTATATTTCTCAAAACAATATCTGCTTCTAGGAGCCCAAGGCAATGCTTGCTAAGCATTTGGAGACCAGTGACATTAATGAGAACAACCTCCCTGCACAGGGGAAGTGCCTCAGATGTAGTTCAAGGATTCAAAGTATTCCTACATGGTGTAACAGGTGGGTGTCAGTGTGAATGGGAAAGACGACTCCAATTCATCTGTCCTTCTTCACCAGGCTCTAGGGCTCTAGGGCTTTTTGGTGGTCAGCTTGCCAGGCTGTTTGTTGACCCAAATCCGTAATCATACAGAGAACGTAGCAAGGCCCTCCTTCATACAAGGCTAGCATAGGGAGACAGACAACTCAAGGCGGGGTAGGTCTGACGAAATTACCACCGATAGAAGGCGACTGTAAAAACACTTAAGTAAGCTAAGCTAGCCTATAGATCGACCCCGAGATTACCCCACAGGTAGAAAGGGGTAGTAAAATATGATATGCTGACTTTCAGTCTTTTTGTGCCATAGATTGCTAAATCATTTTATAACAGATGCGAGTGTGTTGAGGGTTTGTTGAAACGCTTCAAGAAATACCGTAAATGACGTATTATTACTAAAGCAATGTTTTGAAATTCATAGCCTTCAGTCTGACCGTTATCTGTCTGTCCGAGTTGAGGGTATTACTCAAAACATTAACAATGAAGTTTGCACCAACACAAACTTGTCTCAATAATATTCTGACATGACTGTGTTTTCTGCATTGTTCGTTGAGAGAGAATGCCTGTAGAACATTAAAAACATGATAGGAGAGTCATGTTTTAGCCTGCAAAGGGGTAGTTATCTGAGCCTAAGGTGAGTAACATATCAGCCTATGCTTAGATGACTCTTAGAGTCAAATTGGCCCAGACTGAAATAACTCAATTCTTTTAAGCTTGGGGAGTAATTATTAAGTGATGTTGAATGTTGACATTAATCTTATGATACCCACATTTCAGCCGTATCACTGATATGGGGCAATGACGTCATATTCAGTGATCTTCAATAGACTGACGTTGATTCAATAATACCCAATTGTCAACAACTTCACTAATACGCGTTCTTTAATATACTGACATTAATCTGTTGATACTCAAATGTCAGCAACATCATTGATACGGGGCACTAACAACATATTTTGTGTTGTTTGATAGACTGATATTAATCTATTGATATCCAAATGTCAGCAACATCACTGATACGGGACACTAACGTCATAAGAACACCAAATATTATTTGGTGTTCTTTAATAGACTGATATTAATATATTGATATCCAAATATCCAAATGTCAGCAACATCACTACGTCATATTAAGTGATCTTAAATGGAGTGTCAATAATCTATTTATACCCAAATGTCAGCAAGATTTTGTATTCCTTAATAGAGTTACATTAATGTATTGATAGGACTAAAACGGTTCACCGCGGTGGATCGAGAACCGTGTACTTTCGACTGTAACGCGATTCGGTTCAAGCTGACGACGTCTCGCTTCGGCTCAAAGATGTTTAGCGACAAGTAGAACCTTTATTACTGATAATTATGTCATTAGTTTGATCAGCGTATTTGACTTCACATATGTGCTATTTTTACTTGGGTCAAGGACGTTGACTAATGGCTTTGGTGTTATTTTAAAACTTGGTCCAGATATGACTTGTCATTGCCATTTTCATTTCATTTTTGTTGCATTGGTTGATTTATGACTACTGTGATGTACAGTGACTACTGTCAGTATGTTTCAATAAGAGCGTATATTTTATTTCTTCTTCCCTCGTGTTCTCAATCGTATCAAAATGAACGGAATCGTGATACGTATCGAATCGAAGAGTTAGTATATCGTTGCAGCCCTAACCCAAATGTCGGCAACATCAATGATATGGGGCAGTAACGTCATATTAAGTGCTCTTTAATAGACTGACACCCAAATGTCAGCAACATCACTGATACTGAAATACTAAAACACTTTAAGCATCACATTGATATCAATGTTACGTCAGAGGTTGCGTTGCTTGCACGGGAGACGAGTACATGGCTTGTGCGCGACAGGATGTCCTGACCAGAACAAAGGCATGATAAACGGCAGCAAACCACAACGTGAGTGGTTATATCATTGCATTTAGACGTATGCAAGATAGCATTTATAATATTTTTCTCTTTATGAAAGCATACCTGTAGTTACACCTGTAATTATCTTGAGCGACCTTTGACCTCTCCGCCTCGCCTTCCTGTTGCACGGTATATCTTGGTCCAATATTGTTTTATAATGAGCTTGAGCACCGTTTAGAGTATTTTGGCAACACAGTCTATTACTTGGGGTTAACATAATTATGTTGCTAGGTATCCTTTTCACATAGTTTGTTTACTGGTTAATTGCTGTCTGAATGAACTCAGGTATATTGAAGCGCAGTCAACTTGACTTGCTAGTCTCAGTGAGTTTGTTTCTTCTTGTTACACTCTTTTACCACACATTTACATATCAATAAAGACATCTTGGTGAACTTGCTGTCCTGTTGTCCTACAACTACATGTATAGAGACAGTAACACCAACACACTGAACATCACTGAACCAGACAAATGACATATTCAAGTTCTTTAATAAGCTAATATCAATACATTGATACTAAAATGCGGCCGTTGTCAAGCGTTTTCAGCACGCATTGGAGAACACTTTGCGGCCGTGAAGAGGCTGAACTGGTCTGTTGTTGTGACGAGCCAGGAGCGGTTCCCCTTCTGTGTTTTTGATTGAGTCCAGCTCGGCCAACTGCAATGACAGACACATCCGTCAAATACCTTCTGATTGTTATGGCGTGGAATTGACAAACGGAAGTGCAGGGCCGGATCCAGGATTTGTAAGGTGGGGGGTGGGG
>JAUELE010139118.1:0-14137 GCA_031471655.1 Diodora aspera
CTTTCTGACCACATATTGCCAAACCAATGTTGATAGATGTCAACTAATGCCACTGTCATTGTTTTTCACTAATACATGATCATAGGTATTTTATTTCCGGGGTGCTTAACTTTTTTCTCTATGTTACCTGAAACCCTATTGTGTGTAAATGTATTGCACTATGCATATGCAGTTTAATATTAATGCAGGAGTTACGTTTCACCACCAATACAGAATGGTGTGTCAGCACTTTGTGTCATTTCCATTTCATTCATGTGTATATTGATGCCTCAAGTAAACATGTCTTGTGCCATTACTGTTGTGTCGTTCATCTTTGGTCACTGAAGTTGGGGCTGTCACCTCTTGAAGCGCAGGGCAAGTCTTGACTATTGATCAGCTTACATACACTGAGCCCAGAGATAGTAATGATGATGAATCAGAAAAAGGACTTGTCATAATCCACCACATGTATATGCTCTACATTATTACCTTTTTCACTGGACCAATGAACAATCCAAAGAATTGGTCAACTCCGTGGGAAGTATACAAGCTGTCTGTTAGGCAATAGAAGTTTGGCATCACATTATAGTCCCTGTCGGACCAGGTACCAACTTCAGACCAAGGCAATTCAACATTGCTGAATACTGGGTTTGTTACAAACTTGGTTTCAATAAGTTTGTAGATCTGGCAATACAGTGCTGGTGTATCACCTCTTTTCAAGATTTGGTGGTTGCGTTGGTGTGGAGTAGTTTTGAGTGGTATCCACATCCACCCCTTGGATGGTGCTCAGAATGCTCTGGTAATGTATACTATAACCTAACAGACTACTGAGCTATTTAGGACACTTGGGGTTTTCCCCATCCACATCTATGATAGTCGTCGCCCCAAGCCAAGCGAAAACTTAAAACGTGCCACTTAATTGATCTACAATCTGGCAGACATGCCTATTTGAAACATATATTTTTCAAGATTCAAAGTGGTTTGGGGTTTTATATGGTTTTCGGCAGTCTCTCGGACACATCATCACAGACTCACCAACATCATGTCAGTGTCTGGGCTTCTGTCTCTCCAGGCTGCAAGAGAGAGGACCAGGCGGGACTCGAACCACAACCGCCAAGGCTTGCAGATTGCTGGGCCGACGTGCTAACCACTGTGCCATCCCATCAAGAGTCAGAGAAAACTGGTCATGAAACAGTACTGTGATCACTTAAGGTTCCTTGATACCACTTGCACCTATATCTTGTACTTCCTTTATGAACCTATTGCGTAACAATGGATTGACTTTAGTACAGTACTTTTGGTTGGCAGCATAGCTCACAAATCCAAAGATCTTGGGCAGGGTTGTCAATAGGGTTGATGTCACAGGGCGCAACACATAGTGTCAACATTCTCTGGACATCTTGCTGTACCAGACAAAATAGAATAGGTACCAAGCCAGATTACAAAGGTTTTTGCTCCTACAGCTACAAACATTAAAATTATTTTAAAAAAAGGTAGTTAATTTGGTGTTACCCGCTCAGATGGTTTCACCTTGTGTGGTCTCCAATCCCCCACCCCCCTTGTGACATCACTCGTCTTGGGTTTGAATCCTGCCGAATGAGCAACATCTGTGAAATAGCCAATCTTACAACATAGTGATGATCAGGTGTGTTGTATGATCATGTCATCACCTAGCTCGCAGGTTTCACTGCATCAATTCATCCAGCTCCCCACTGGTGATGTGAGCTTTCTTCCTCCAATAAAGTCAGTGTGTCCGAGATCAGCAATTGGGAAAAGGTAGGCTACTTATTAAAATGCCATGAACGGAAGTACTTTGTTAGCTTGGGTTGTTCTCAGACAGTGGGATATGTTTTGGAGCTTGGTGAGCTTCAACATCAATTTTGCAAGTCTGCCTTTTTTTATATCTAACCCCACTCGTTTCTCTGCACTTGGAGTGGGATTCATCGTTACTCGATTCCACTCCGTGCCTGTTTAGTGATATTGCTGAAAGAATTGTGGAAGCTATAAACCACTCTACAACCCAGCTACCTAGTCTGTCATCCAGACACTGAAGTTTTATTCTAACAAAGACAATCACACAGTCTAGATATTTTACCAGTCTAGCTGCAGCTTCAGGGTTAGCATGCATGCAGTCTCTCTGGGATCTTATTTATTTATTACAAATAAATATCGTCTTAATTTTAAAAAAAAAAAAAATAGAAATTTTAATCTTACTTCAGAGACTATATTTTAGTCTACCCAAGGGTCACAGAAAAAGGCTTCAACTGGGGTACAATCATATATAATATATTTGGACAGAACAACTTTTTGTTCTTTCTATGGCACCCGATGCTTCTATCTGATAATAGCTGTTCTCAATTTATGACATCCAATTTTCACCCAGAATTTTTGTTTCCTTCTAATGAATTCGTTTTAAACTTTCTTAACACGACTTGGATACGCCTACAGTACAGTACGTTCTGATAGTTTGCAAAAAGTTATGCAGACGCTTTGCTGAATAAAATTTCTTCGGCGAAACTATTTGAGCCCGAATGTTTGCATGCATTTTCGAGGATAATTACGTCATTATGCCCCTGGTAAAATCATTGGCACAAGACACGGTTCTACCACATCTGGCAGCTGCCGTTTGACATATTTCTGCGACTGGCCGACACAAATTTATTATACTGTTTCCCTTACAACTATTACAACATATATTTCGTTCGAAGCATTCTCTGTTGATATGTCAACGTCATTCATGAAAACGTAGAAATACAAGTCATAGCGTATATATAAAAGTGACGACGATATTAAAAAATTGATAATGTTTTTTTTTTAAATACGTGCATTTAAAAACCATCAAATTGTGGTAGAATTTCCCATTCCATAATGAACTCGGAGTACAATGAAACAATTGCAGTGGCTAGTTCATTAGGCGGTTAATTGTGGCTTTGCATTCACAATAAAAGAAAACTAATCATTTACTTTACCCGATGGCCTTAAAACCGCCACCTCACTTATCATAATTTGTAACGCATTTTAGGTTTCTTGATGTGTTTTATATCTATATAAGCACAACGTTTCAAACTGCTTTCTCTGATGTGAATATGAATCTGCTCAGTCTGACACAGTTCATCAAAATATGGAAACGTTTCTCATTCTTAGGACACTTATGAATTGAACGAACCTGCGGTTTATAGCATGTTATCATATATACATGTAATTATTCTATATATTACCCACTTCGAGAGTAAAAGAGCGAACATTTGATTTTTAGGGGGTGGGTTGGAATTAAGATCCTTCCCTTGCAAACTATTTGTTTTTTTTATTTCATGACATGAGACAATCTAAAAACAATTTCTTGGATTGCCGACAAATTATTTACTTCTGAAACTATTTTAACTCAGGGTATGATTGATTCTTCGTTAACAATACAGGAATATAAAAATGTAGTTAAAGGGGGAGGGGGTTAAGGTAAATTGGAAAACAAATTCAAAATACATTTCATTTCATGTATTTTGAAAATCTTCCACCACCCCACCTATAAAAATCAAATGGTCGCTCCCGAACTTGCCTCCCTGTCTCACAGATCATGTATGATGGTTTGGGGTTTTGTCTTTACGCATCAAACAATTATTGTAAGTCAGGGACATAGCTTAAAATCGTGAGAGAAGAAAAAGATCACTGCAATAAGGTGAAAATACAGTTCAGGGGGCCTATTCTCGAAACTGTCCTAACGCTATATGATATCCTAACTTGGATCCTTACCCACTTGGACCTATAGGTTAGGGTCAAATTAGGACATCCTAGCGTTAGGATCGCTTCGAGAATAGCCCCCCCCCCCCCCTGAAACCCCAGCTTATTCAGCGACTTAGTTTTCTAAATAATTTTTTTGAAGCAGTGCCTGACACATTAATCCGCCAAGGTCAGGATATAGCTTGTATGGGTCCTGGGCCCCTGGTGCTCAACCTAGGGCCCGGGTAGTTAATCCGCCAAGGTCAGGATATAGCTTGTATGGGCCCTGGGCCCCTGGTGCTCAACCTAGGGCCCGGATAGTTAATCCGCCAAGGTCAGGATATAGCTTGTATGGGCCCTGGACCCCTGGTGCTCAAACTAGGGCCCGGGTAGTTAATCCGCCAAGGTCAGGGTATAGCTTGTATGGGCCCTGGGCCCCTGGTGATCAACCTATAGGGGCCGGGTAGTTAATCCGCCACTGCCCATAGTTAGTAAGTGGATATAGAGGCCTACCGAAAATGTTAAGTACATTTATTTATTGGCCATAGTCGAGCTCCTGTGAACCTAGGACATCAATGCTGGTCTCAGTCACTCCAAACAGACTTTATGGTATTATAAATGACCGTGATGCCAGAACGATCTTTTAAAATATCAAAGGATAAAACAAGTTACCTCCTCACCCTGAATATGGTTCAATAGTCTACTACATCTCTCAAACAGACAAAACACAGCTATCAAATTTGTATTTCTAATTGTTCATTTCATGACACGATTGTTTGTAATTACATAAAATTGTTTGACAACAACAGCTTAGTTACTATTCATAATGTTCAAAGTATTCTTTTATCAACTTAACTTATAAAATTGTAATACTGTAGTTTGTATAAAATTGCACAAAATAAAATAATTGCCATAACTTGAATATATTAGATGCGTTCACTAAATAACTCAATTAACCGTCCCTACCTTGCCTCGTATGAATACTAGAATTTATATTATTCTGAAAAGCAAAAGGACTTTTTTCAGAGAAATACCTCTTCGAAATTGCAGTCAGTCTGGAACAGACCCACTCAATAACAATGATAATTCTGCTCAACAAATCGTTGTGATACACTGGTTGAAAGACAACACGATTGTAGGAGACGGTTTCAAGATGTGAAATATCGTATATCGTGTAATTATTCTTGAAGAAAATAGCATATGTCACACAGCGAGCTATCGTCGACCCACTTCCTGTGTCTCGGCCAGCGACTGTATCAAAGATGTAACGAGCAAGGTCGGAATAGAACGGGATTTTAGTCTGTGACAATGCAAATCAACGTCGGTGACTTCGTGAGGGAGTCGTGGGAGGATTATAAGTCCCCCACGACGTCCACCTTCACATCGAAAATGGGTCACTGTCGAAACACAGTCTCCTCACTGGAAGAGGTAAGCTTATTAACCATTGTGGTGCTGTCAAACCAGAATTTGTTGCCGTTTTTTTTAATGCAAAATTCGAAGTGCTTGCTTGAATGTTGTACGTCAATTAAATCAAACCGTTATTTACTTTATTTAACGGCACATTACCCAGCTGTTGATTTTACATCCCCAACCACAACCTGTAGCATTTCCGACGGAACTTTAACACATATTCAGTAAACACAAGAGTTACCGCCCCTTAGAAATTAGATACATTTTCTCTAAATTATATTAATCTTGTACATATACTATTAAAATCTTGTAATTATTATGAGGATAATATAACATTTATCACCCAGTTTCTCAGACAGGATATACTTGTGTGACATATTTCCAAATATGTAATAAATGCTGTGTATTATTGCTCATATCCACATATTATTTAGGTTTGAGATATTAATCCTGACAGGATTTGTAAAAATATCCAAATCTACTACTCTTTACCAATGCAGAATAGATAAAATATCTTTGAAAGAAGCTAGAATAAATCTTGTCCCAAAATCTAGGAAAAGAAAAAAAGCTACAAATGCTAAAACCCAGGTAGAAAATTATTATCCTTGGAACTTGCTGATTAAAATATTAATGGCAATATCAGAAAATGAACATGTAGAATTTGTTTGCCTCCAGTTCAGATATCGAATATAATATAGAAAATGGTTAAGTTGGACTAAATGGAAACCTTTTCTAATTAAATAATGTAATGTTACAGTAGTTATGAGTTAGAACTACATATATTAAGGTCAGTGAATGTTAGAAGCTTTGAGAAAATACCTTCAATTACTATTATGGGTCGTAATAACATGTAAATGTTTTGATAGTGGAGCTGTTACTGGTAAACCATGAAGCCTACAACCCAGTAATATACATTATCTTTAAATAGTAGAGCTGACTCATTAAGATAATGCTTAGGCTTTCTTCCAATGAGTGGTCTTGTAATGAGACACCCTCTGGCTTGTGGTTGTTTATGACCCTTTGAAGTTGGGTAGCCACATTTCGGTGTGTCACGCTGCTTGTAATATACTAACATTCAGTCCCAGAAATAAGCTTGCTCTAGAAAAAATATTATGTTCATAAAACTTAAAAAAAAAAAAAAAAAATTAGAAAAGAAGCCCAGAGATATTCCTTATTTTTGTCTGAATTTTTTGTTTGTTGGTGATGCGATTTGGACATACCCTGAAGCTGACCATGTGTAGACTTGCTAAATTTTTCACTAGACTTGCTTCTCGGAGAAACAATATTGTGTCAGGGGCTGTGAAACAGACTAGGCTTGTGATAGTGTTTACTGGTTTTTATGCAAGGTGCTGAGAACAGTGTTCTATAGTAGAGTACTAGCCTAGTGGTTTTTCTTCCTCCACTTGTGTGGGCTCACATTCCACTGGAGCGACCTGCATGCTTGTTGATTTTGTTCAGTTCAACACTATGATGACAGCTGTATCTTGACGATATGCATGAAAGTCTGCTGAAAATATCCAGTATACTACAACAATTGTTGTTTTTGTAATTTTTGATGCAACAGTTGTAATAAATGAAATGAAAGACTTGACCTTTCATGGAACTATGCCTGTAATGTGATTTGTCAGAGTTAAAATTTAACCCTTGGAGTGCTGGATTTATCTGAATACAGAAGTGAAACGGAAACCATTGATACCAAAAAATAAATAGATCATGATTTTCCTCTAGATTTGGAATGAAAAGGATGGAGCTCAAGGTGGGAAGCAATGATTTTGTAATGTTCTGGTCATCTCCCGTGGAAACGCTAAGGAAGTAACTAAGTGGAGAGTTTCTGACAGGAAACCACGATGATGACATTTTCCTCTTTGCTAGTCACTTTATGGCTGTGTACAAATAGAACATGAGAAACTGTCTTGAGGAAAATATTATCTGTGATCATACCATTGGTGTTATCTTTTGGACAATCAGTCCACATATTAAATCTGTGACCATCAGTTATTTCAGGAAGTTATTTTATAACTTGAAAAGAATGTAATTCTGTTAAGCCAATATAACAATAGAAGAAGGGACTCAAATTTCATTTAAATTTTGTTTGATTGCTTTTTGAACTGTCTTCAGTAGCATTTAAAACAAGCTTTGGCAATATTGAGCATTCACTAACTTGATTACATTATATTACATGAGTTTGCGAAAATAATTCATTTTAAGAAGATGACAATGAAAACTGAAAGTTATTATTTATTACACCAGCATTATTTCTCAGTAAATATTTTACCACATTTACAAGTTTGGTTTCACTTCACTGTTCCATATTCTTGGGTATCTTGTTGTAAACACCATGTACTGTAGTTAAACTGAAATATTCCAATGATCACAGAATAATAAGCTTGTACTGTTCAGAACTCAGATTCTTTTCTGAAACTTTAGCCCCATGATTGCAGTGTTGTAACTTAACACTTGCCAGCTTGCCTGGGGCAAGTTGAAATCATTACGGACAAGTCAATGTTTTGTCATGATTGCCGGATGGGACAAGTAGATTTGCCAGAAAAATCTGACCATCTTAAAGTTATTGTCCCCAAGTCACGTGCCATGTTAAAGACACATGTAAAACTTAAAAATGTTTGCTTAAATTTTGTTATTATGTAGGCCAAAGGTTACCGGTAACTGGAAGTGATGGCGTGGGAATATTATTCAGAGCAACCACTTTTCATGTCCAATTTGCCCTGATGGCAAGTGACCAAAAAAGTTACACCACTGCATTTTTGTAAATGTGTCCAGTGGGGAAAGACCTGTTAATTTCTTTTTCTATCCATATCTCTTATCTATCTATTCAATCTGGCCCCGTGAAACTTCTGTAGACATCAGTTGGTGTCACTTTGAGAGAATTGGACCCAATGGGGTTTCCAGGGAGTGACACTTAGAAATAATAAGACTTCAGTTATCCAATACAAGGCAAATACAATGGAAATCATTTGCTTTCACTTTTCTTTCTATTGATCTCTTTTATGAACTGTCTTTTCCCTTGGTGTGTGCCTTGCACATCACGTTGTATGCCTGCAAAATGACAAAATGGAGATGTTTTGCTTGCAATTTTCTTTCTGTTAATCATTTTCTCTCTTCCCATGCATTTCACACTTAGTTATGACCATGCTGTGCGTGTGCTAGGAAATGTTTCTAGTTAGCCACTGTGGCTAAAACAGTTCTCTATCATTTAGCCACACGCAAATTTGCACAGCCACATGTTTTATTAACATTACATCATGACAAAAAAAACCCACTTCAAATGTTACAGAATTGCATCTGTAATTCATAAACATTTAATTTAAAAAGAGTCTTTTGTTGCAGCAAACTCCTAGGTTAGTTTCAGGAATCTGATTCCAGTCACAAACTTATTTTCCTTTTTGCCACTGTGTTGAAAAACAGTAATTTTCTTTTAGCCACAACCAATGTCAATTAGCCTATGGCTAACTTGGGGATCTGTAGTGCTAGCACAGCCATGCAACGTTAGACATCCAGTCAATGCAATCTTTATCTGCCCTAGATATTGGGGTCTTGTTTGCACATTATGTCAGAGTATAGTTGAATGATTGTGTGTGTTCTTTGGAACTCTTCTTATTGGATTGTGTAAGGCTAAATAACTGTCTACAATCACCAACTGTCCTGAGCACTGGATTCATGGGGGTGAGATGATCCCATAAGAGAGCAACAGCCTTATTTACAGAAAATAGTTTGTGTCAAGAATGATTTCCCATATTGCATCAGTCATTAATGCTATGGATCATTCAGTCGTAGCTACTATACTTGTCTTTTTCCGTGACCGGGCAGAGGACTCGTATGCCTCTTATCGCCATTTTGATAACACCCACCTCATTCAGTGCAAAGCCAGTACAAGAAGAAACTGGTTTGAAAACTACCGTGGGGAAAGATAACTCTGAATTGTTTTTGCTTTGCACCTTCGTTTGATAATAGTCAGGGAAAGCGATGTTATTAAACAAATTTATACCCAAAAAAAATCAAACAATTGCAGCAGATAAGCCCATTTGTGTTGTAAATCACCAATCGAAACAAATTATTAAAAAAACTTTCAATTGAACTATTTGGTCATATCATTTCTAAACGTGCACTACAAATTCGCTTGGTGGCACTAGGCTCAATCGGTAAAGGCCTATGTGAAATTGGACGCCACCCATTCCGATTGTCATTCCTCACATGTCACATGTCGACTCGCAAAAGGCATACAAATCCTCTGCCTGGTCACGGAGATCCACGAGTAGCTATGATTCATGAAACAATGTGTGGGCCCAATCTTGATGGTGTTGGTCTTGTCTGTTTCCTTAACTTCTTTCATTAAGGCCACTTGAAACAATACCTTGTTTTTCATCACCCGCCTGCCTCACAAATACCTGCAGCCCCTACGATTTGTTATTTTTAAAAGTATTTAAGCACTGTTGAGAATGAGATTGTTGGAATAAAGATATTTGAAACTTTTGTGATAACATGATGCAGTTTGATTTTAAGCATGAACTGTCAGGAGTTAAAAAATCCCATTGGCCGACGCCTGGGGCAAGTGCATTTTCAGTTAGGGAAACTATAAATAGGCCGGCTACTTGTCCGTGAGCAAGTAAAATATTCAGCAAAAATAACAACAATTTTATTAGCAACAGCAAACCTTACGACTATTAATCTGACATGATTTCAAACTGTCAAAAATAAAACATCATAGACGTATCACAAAAGTGTTCGAATTTTAATCACTAGAGTAGCATCCCTTATCCTTCCAGTTATACTCATTCCGGGGCCCTGACTCTTTTCAAGTTCATTTGCAAGCATGTATTATTAATGCTTGAATGTGCTGATTTGGGGCCTGTAACAAAGAAATTGAAACAGGAAATCGGGACAACGTAATGGTTATGTCCAATCCAACCTCGATATCTGATCACATGCTTGTAACGTGGCAGCACGACCGCTGCTTTACGTACAGCAGTCGAATGGCTACTTTTGAAATGGCTCAACACAAAGTTGAAAGTTTCTTCAGCAGAGGGAGCAAAAGTGAAAAAATAACATAATGATGAAGATATAGTGATTCATCAGTTCCGAAAGACAAGCAGTAGGACAACGAAAAGAGATCTTGTAAATTGCAGAAAACTTGGGTTGACAAATGGCCGTAGTTGATTTACGATGAATCGAAAGACATCATGACCTGTAGATACTGTTGTTGTTTTCCTTTCATTTCGACTGGACTCCGAAAATTACTTTTATGGAAGGCTGTTAGAAATTCAGAGTAGAATATGTGAGAAGTCATGAAACTTCGGTGACCCATAATGATTGTCGTTAAGACGTGATCAGAAATTAAATAAAGCATAATTTATAGAATATCATGACTTTTATTTGTTGAACATGACAATTTAAGATACATTTAAGATACATTGTCGGGCAAGTGGAAAAACAATCTGGACAAGTGAATCTTCAGAGGTCACTTGTCCCCAGGCAAGTGGATTTTAGAACAAAATTTCAAACCCTGACTGTATGTGTTGATTTTTAATTATGGAAGATAGGGAAAGATAACATTTTGATGGATAAAAAATGTTTCTGTTTAAGTTACAACATGAATATTTATTGCTTAATTATTTCAATTCAAAAATGAACAAGTCAGCTGAATATGTATACATGATTTTCCAAACTACAATGTTTGCACCATACATAAACACATATATGATATATTCATATAAAACAACTCAAATAAAAAGTTAAATATCAAAATTAAATCCTCCCTCCCCAGTAAAATTTAAAAAAAGTGATGGAGAAGTTATTTTGTGGCCTAAACTCGAAGTTCAGTTTGGTGAGAGCAGCAGTAAGATGGTGACCAGAGCAAGCAGTGCCCACCTACATAGACAGTCTTGCAGTGAGAGAGCAATGTAGACTTTATTTATGGATGTACAAGAACTGTTTATGGATGTAGCAGTCAACTTTAGAAGGATTGGTGCTTGTTGAGTAGATCACAAGGACCAGAGAATTGGCACAGTTGTCGGGTCAAGTTAACTTGGCTTCTCACTCAAAATGATAAGTGCAAGTGGTGTGAGTAAGTGTCCATTTGAAACTATGGAAATAGTGAGATTGTGCTGAACTTGTTATAAAACAGCTAGGGACAATGTCATGGTTGTGTACCAGAATAGTGGTCTGTTATTCTCAACAGGGAGGCATGGGATGGCAGATGGCATGTCTGCCAGTCTTGGCGGTTGTGGGTCCAGTTCCGCCCGGGCACCTCTCTTTCAGCCTGGAAAGACAGGAGCCCTGACATAGACATCATGTTAGTGAGACCGTGGTGATGTGGCTGAAAGATTGCCAAAAACCAGGTAAAAACCCCAAATCACTCACGAAGGGTGCAGCAAATGTGTCACCACAGGGAACACAGCTGGTTATTTAGTACTTATACCTTTGATACTGTTGCCATGGAAACATTTGACCTTTTTCAGGTCATGTTTGAGAGTTGAAGGGTTAATACAAGAACCTAATGTCAACTCAAAAGAAACAAGTTTGGTGTATGCATAATATCGAGGTTCAAACTTCAGCAGATTGTTTCGGCTAGTTGCGAATGCTGCTATTTGGTGTCCCAAGTTGGGGAAATGTTGACCATACATACCTATCCTCCTTTTCTTTAAACTGTGGATCATTTTCAGATGCTGTGTCATCATTCGAAAAGAATATGGTTTCAGTAGCCTCATGCATGTTGTAAATGGGGACTAAAATAGAAGTTCTAACTTTCATTTCTCTAGAAAGTTTAAGTAAGAATTTATTTAGTAAAGGGGACATGCATGAATTTAAGCTTGGATCTCGTGAAGAATATGCACACCCTCTGTCAACTGATTACACATTCAACGCAAGCCGCATTCAGCAGTTGAAGTTTATTTTCAAACAAGTTTTTAATGTGAGGTTATCTTGCATACCCTAAATGTAAACAAAGTGACAGGCTTGATTAGTATTTACAGACTGAGGGATGGCCTGTTGCAAGCACCAGTAGTTTACTGTTGTCTGCGCTGAAGATAGTTTTGTTTAAACAGGGACATTTGAAAAATATACATATGTAATACCTCTGTAACTAGGCTAAAATTTAGAAAATTTAGTGACTTTCATTTTTTCTAGCATTTCTTGGATGTTAAGTTATTATTTCCTGAAGAGACTCACTGAGCGACCCCATAGCCAGCCTTCTATTATGTAATGTCAAGAGGGATATCAACACCACTGCATTATATTAGTTGAGTCATTTGTTCTGTCGAGTTGACTCTCATGGACATATATGTAGAAGGTGTAAGTGCACAGGGAAGCCAATCATCTGATATCCATACACTTTGCAAAACATTTGGTGCCCTTAGTACCAACCGTAGCGCTATGGTTGAAATATTACCCCCTGCTATGTTAAATCACATTCACTTACTCACTCCATACACTTTGATCTGAATTATGAATTGCACAGGAAGTCTAAAGTGCTGCAAATGAGAGCATTGTCAACTCCTTCACCACCCATCCCCTTTTAAAAAATAAATGAGAATCAGCGAAAATTTATGCGAACCGATATCAGTTGATCAGATTTTTAAATGAGTAAACTGAAAAGGTAAACATTTAGCTTAGATGTTCATATTTAAATTGAAAGTGGTTATAAATCACAGATTCCATGTGTTTGTACAATGTACATAAATGCACACTGTTGTTTCAACTTGCAAGACTGCAATTCTTGCATTCAATGAAATACATGCGAAACCCTCCAGTACAGATTGCAAGTGAAGTGTCTCACTGAGTCATCATTGAGAAGTGGTTAGGAAGATTGTGACCTTGAAAAGAGGGGCACTTCAGACAGGGATATGTGATAAGAGTCAGTCTGTATTGTCATTTGTCAAGATCAGTCACTAGTGGGAAATGTCGGGCACAGAATAACGTCAGTCACTGTGACATAGTTGAGCTCCATGACTGTAGGATTTTATAGAACCTCAAGTCAGACTAGCTCAAGATTGTAGAAAAAACTTCTTTTGAAAGAACATAAAGAAAAATAAAATTAAACATTGCATAGACAGATTTCTGAATGAATTGTTACATAAAAGACCATTTCACTCACTTAATAAATGACACTGGCGTGGTGACAGTATTTTATTAACAATGAAGTCATTGAAATGTAATCGTTTCTGATTCCTCGTGTCCTTGGTGTCGTATGCCGGATAGCACACAGTGTTCCTTGTTGGTTTGATAGTATCAGACAAGTAAAACCTGATCTGGGTGTTCTTTGCGGGGTCAGAATGACTAAGAGGATATGGAATTTTCAAGCATACATGTATATGTATTTCATTGTTTTGTCAGGTGTATCTCTTGTCCTGATTTGAACACCATGATAAACCATTTCCAAGCCAGTCTGTCGCTGATCTTTATGCTTGTAAAGTTGTATCTCAGGCTTTCATTGTGTCTGTGTTTGTATGTCAGTATGGTGTGTATATATACATGTATTTGTCCTGTCTGTAGCCCATTCTTCAGTTTATTAGTCAAACAATGCATCTTTCATTGAAATTAATAAAATGCGGAGTTGGCAAACAAAATCTTATTTGCTCAAATTGGACAAATGACTAAGCAACCGTTTGTAATGACAAGTGAATTTGAAACTCTCATACTGAGAAAACAGGGGCTAGGAAATATTTTATAAACTTACTTGCCCAAAGCCAGGCCCGATTCCAAACCTTACTTGCCCTCCGGTCTAATTGAATTAATACTGGTTGGGAGAGCCTGGGGATGGATGCCATAGTGTACTTGACAACGGACCCCGTGGGGTTGCCGGGGGTGTCGCTCTAACACTAGAAAGAATAGGACCCCAGTATCCTCATGCTTTACATAAGAGCCGTCTAAAAATGAGGATCTTTTGCATTCTCTTTCTTACTATCGATCCTGTGTTGTCTCTTTTCCTGATGTGCCTCTTGCAAATCACATTGCGCCATGTCTGAAATATTGCCCCCTGCAATATAAAAATCCATTTCACTCACTCACTCACTTGACCATG
>JAUELE010139340.1:0-14136 GCA_031471655.1 Diodora aspera
CATTAAGTCACTCATCACTCTGTCACCAAGTCACTCATTACTCTGTCACTAAGTCACTTATCATTCTGTCACTAAGTCAATTATCATTCTGTCTCTAAGTCACTCATCACTTTTTCACTAAGTCACTCGTCACTTTGTCACTCATCACTATGTCACTCATCACTTATTTATTAAGTCACTCATCATTCTATCACTACGTCAATAATCACGAAGTCACTCATCACTCTGTCACTCATCACTCTGTCACTAAGTCACTTATCACTCATCACTAAGTCACTCATCACTCTGCAGGTCGCTCATCACTCTGTCACTAAGTCGCTAAGTGGCTCATCGCTTTATCACTAAACCACTCAAGTCAATAACGACAATCACAAAGTCCGTCATCACTCTACAGCAAGTCTAAGTCAGTCATCACTGTCACTAAGTCACTCATTACTCTGTCACTAAGCCACTAATCACTGTCATTAAGTCATTCATCACTCTGTCACTAAGTCACTCATTACTCTGTCACTTATCACTGTCACTAAGTCACCTATCATTCTGTCACTAAGTCACTCATCAGTTTTTCACTAAGTCACTCATCACTTTGTCACTTATCACTCTGTCACTATGTCACTCATCACTAAGTCACTCATCACTCTGCAGGTCACTAAGTCATCACTCTGCAGGTCACTCATCACTCGGTCACTAAGTCGCTAAGTGACTAATCGCTTTATCACTAAACCACTCATCACCCTATCACTAGGTCAATAAGCACTACCACAAAGTCCGTCACCACTCTACAGCAAATACAAATCGTATCTAAAGTCACTCATTGCTCTATGCTAAACTACACGTGTTTGTAGATACCACAGCTGTCACTATTTGCCTTAAATCACATGTGCATGTGCTTAAATCAAATTACTACCTGACTTAATGACTAACTCACCAACCCAATCAATCAGCAACTCAGTCTTCCACTAACTTGTTCACCGACTGACTTTTTATATTTCGCACCGTATACCCTAGTGAGTATTATCGAATGCAGAAACCCACCTGCCTTGAAAGAAATATTTACTCTTAGATTATGTATAACATAGAAGACGACATACGCGATAGCAACGGCAATGGGAGCTGGTGTTCTGTCAATATTTAATGCTTCCAGTCAGTTTAGTAGATGAAGTTAATTGGTTTCGTATTTGCTTTGAGTATGTCGGTGGGTGACAAGAGATAAACAGGTTTCTAGTCGACTTTCTTGAGGGAAAAGAAAGACAAGCAACTAAATAATATTTATTCTTTGTCAAAGTTTAACCACGAATGGTGATTTTAACATAAGAATCAAAAGAAGTTAACTTTAGGTGTGTAACAAGGAACAGGAGAATTTTGAAGTTTTGCTTGTCGTGTGCAAAACGAACAGACTAAGGATTATTCACTCGGTCTGTCTGTTTCTATCTCTGTCACTCTACCTCTCGCGCTTTCTCTCTGTCTGTTTGTATGTTTCTGAGAATGCATGTATATTATCTGCATTCATAGTTCAATACATTCCGTAGTTATAGTAATGTAGGGTGGGTGTAGATTGATCTTTTATTGAAAATGGAAGTACCGTATTTCCTCTAATACGCGCCCGGGCCCGCCCCCTGACCCCCCCCCCCTCCCCCGGCGCTTATTAGAGGCCCGGCGTTTATAAGAGACCCGGCGCTTATTTTCTCATCTACCCCTTTACCCCCGGCGCTTATTAGAGGCCCGGCGCTTATAAGAGGCCCGGCGCTAATTAGAGGAAATACGGTAGTTGTTTCACCTTCACGTGAGTCAACAACGAGTTACATTTCATCAAACAAATGTATATGAAAAATATTAGTGTTGTCTCACAAGTCGACTATGGTTGTGCTCAGCAGTGGTGGCCATTGTATGTTATACCTTAATAATTTGGCCCTCTCTGAAAGGAAGTTCTTCATCAGCTCCGTCCATGTTCGGCGACATTACATTAGGATCATAATCAAAGAGCGCGATAAACAGTCTTATCATGTTGTCTTCCACGGGAGGATTTATCTCCCCTGAGATCGAGTCCACATCACCATTGTCATCAAAGTCTGCATCAGCACCATTTTGATTTGGGGTGCCACGGAGATCTCTGTACCCAGGACTCTGAGGGGTGGTCCTGGAGCCGGGGGACCCATGATCCCGGGAATCTTTGGTCGAGTCTGGGAAATCGTTCTGAATCGGTGATATTCTCCTCTTTGAGGTGGCGGGTGGAGAGGTTCCGGAACAATCTGCTTTGTCTACTGGACTGAAAGACTGACTTTGTTTGGTAACAGATTCCGATTCTTCTTCAAATGATGTGCCACGCTCTGTGCTGCTGTCACGTGTGATTTCTGGAAGGTGTCAAAAAAGGTGAATGAGTGATTTGGGGTTTTACATGGTTTTCAGCAATCTTTCAGCCATGTCCCCACAATCTCACTTGATGGTGTCAGGGCTCCTGTCTCTCCGGGCTGAAAGAGAGGTGCCTGGGTGGGACTCGGAACAACAACCGCCATCCCGCACCCTCCAGAAAGGTGGGTAAATATTTTGGGCAGTTCTGTAATCAGTAAATTCCATATCACCCGGGCCCCATCCCACAGAATGATCAAAGTAACAATCAATCTTAGCCCCTCCCTCAAAGTAACAATCAATCTTAGCCGCTCCCTCAAATTAACAATCAATCTTAGCCACTCCCTCAAAGTAACAATCAATCTTAGCCACTCCCTCAAAAAATACAGTCATACCAAAGCATAAGGCACCAATTTCTGAGCCTACAAGAACTCATTCAGATTTGAATTTTGAAATTTGCGTCACCAACACCTGTCATCCCACATCCCCACCAGTGCACCTAAATAACAGTTATCTGCCCCTTCATTACAATAAGAACTGAGTTAAGATGTTTTATGTTGCAACGGCAATATTTCAGCCACAAAGCAATATGATGTGCAAAGTGCACATCGAGGGCAAAGATAGTTCATAAAAGAGATCGATAGAAAGGAAAGTGAAATTAAAAGATCCAATTTTAGTCGCATTGTACGACAAGCATTGGGTTACTGAGGTCCTATTCTATCTCAGTGACACCACGTCACTCCCTGGAAGCCCCAGGAGTTGTTATAATAAGAAATATGTATGAGAAATTTCTATTATTTATTATCTTTGCTCTGCAGAAAACACAAGATCCCAGATTAAACTGATAAGTTGACCTAAAATGATGCAAAATACTTCATATGTTCTGATATTTAAAAGCTAAGACACACTGAGCAATGCATCATAATGAGAACACACCAATGGCTGGAATTTTTCTTTGTGGCGAGAGGTGTCTGTCAGTGGAAGAGGAAGAGTTGTCTTCTCTTTGGAATGAAGCATCTGCAGTGGGTGACAGCCCAGATATGCCAGTCTTCCGTTGAGTTGGTTTCGGAGACTTACTCTCCTGCACCTAAAACATTGAGAAAAAAATAAAGACATCATCTTAGTAAAGTTGAATATGGGGATGGTGAAGCATAAAGTTTTACTTACCAGGGACATTTTCTTCAGGATTCGGCTTCAATGTACATGCATTTTAAATACTGTGATACTATACTCAAGGAAAAAAATATGGGATCACTTGAAAGTGTTTCAAATGACCTTTATCAATAGGAGCATAATTACACTTATAATACACATAAATTAGATAGAGCCACTGGCATATATAAGGCCTAAAAAGAAAAGTTGTTTGCTTCTGGTCTCAGCCCACATCAGTCTTGAACCCCCGCATCGACTCTTTGTGTCCCGGATATTAATTGCCCAAGGCAGGTAACTATAACCTTTTTTTCCCGGATTTTAATGATCAGGGGCAAGGAACTCTTAACCGCGGCTCCCGGAACAAAACAAGATTGAAAATGCCTCAGGAAGTCATTTATTTTTGTTTTAAGTTATTAAAATTTGTTACTCTGAAATAGTATTTGCTTATCTGTTCATACAGCTGATTATAGAATAATCAGTCCCCAGCCCAAAAAAAAAAAAAAGAAAAAAAAAGGTGAAAAAAGGGAAAAAAAGATCGCGCCAAGGGGCAAAGACCAGAAACATTTGTTTTTAGGCCTAACCACCACAAGCCCTGGCATCATTGGTGTAAGCTCTGGATCAACCATTATAATTGCCATGAAACAACATGTGATCCTTTATTTTTTTCCACTAGTATATAACTCAGGGTAGTGATCTATCTCTATAAAGGTCTAATTGCAAGTTGAGGTCATCCCTTTGCAGTGGTTTCCCACTGACTCAATTGGGCATCCCTGTTTTCACAATCTTTCAGGTGTAGATATGACATAAGTATAAATTTGGTGGTTTTGCATTGAATTTGTCATTTAGCAATCTTTCAACCATATCACAAAATTCATTGTCAGCATGTAAAGACTCCATCTTTAGGCTGAACAAGATGCCAAGACTGGATTCAACCCCACAACTGCCAAGACTGGCAGAGTTGAAATGGGTTGAAATGGATTTTTACATTGCAGGGGGCAATATTTCAGCCATAGTACAATGTGATGTGCAAGAGGCACATCAAGAAAGGGACAACACAGGATTGAAAGTAAGAAATTGAAAGCAAAAGATCCTCATTTGAGACAGCTCTTACGTCAAGCATGAGGATACTGGGATCCTACTCTTCCTAGTCTTAGTGCGACCCCACGGGGTCCAAGACTTGCAGATTACTGAGCTGATGGTATCTTCAACAAAGAAGTTGGGTTGAAATGGTTTATGTTGCAACGGCAATCTTTCAGCCATAATGCAACGTGACGTGAGGGAAAAGACAGTTCATAAAAGAGATTTTGTTGAATGAAAAGTGAAAGTCAAAGTTGGCCATTGTAGTCGCCATGTATGAAAGAGCTTTGGATTCCTGCGGCCCTATTCTTTCAGAGTGACACCACTTCAATCCCACTGGGTCCTCAAAAAAGACAAACAGGACCAGGATTTGAACTCCCAACTGTCCAGGTTGGTGCTCCAGGGCTGGTTGGAGTTATAGTGAGACTGAGCAATCTTTCAGCCATATGCCCAGTTGCAAAAGTTGAAAGCCTGCATCACCAATGGAGAGCTGGACTATTTTGATGCAGTGAAACCTGTGAGCTATGATGCCCCAGGTTGGTTGAATTTATACTTTCAGCTGTATCACCACGAAAAGCCACTTCAATGTCAGTATGGAACTCCATAAACAGATGTGGTGACTCAGAATTGCTGTGCTTAGAGCCCTGGCTCCTTCCAACCCATCTTGGGCAAAAGCACTCATGAATCGGAATCGGGCAAGAGCAAAGTGAAAATTGTTGGAGTTGTTTTGTTAGAATTGGGGGGTGGAGTTTGTTTTCAGTTTAACTAGGGGCTTATTGGGCCCTGCAGCTCCTAAAATCAATCGGTCATTGTGTAATGTTTTGGGCAAGAAGGTCACAGGCTCTAATTCCAGAGGTGCCCAAAAGCCCATGTTCAAAGGACCTATGACAGTCTTGTAGAAAATAAAAAAAAATTAAAAATTGCATTTGACAGGTATTAAAGCTCTATTTCAATAAGGAGCTACCATGAAGGAACCACTTCAGTCATTCCATAGGTTGGCTCAAATCATTCGCCTTCTGGTTTCACAAGTTGCAAACCAGATCTAAGAAGTACTTTTCTGTAAATTCAGGATAGTTTAACACCATGGTCAATATGATAATTTAGAAATTATTCTGATCAAAGGTACTGAGATACTGAAGGTCAAGGTCGTACACAGCAAAGAAGGGAGGCAACTCTTATAAAAGAAACACGCAGGGGAAGCAATCCTCTCAAATCCAATTAATTATAACAAAATATTTATAATTATATCCTTGCATAAGTTTAAATTCATACCAAATGATATAAATGAAAATTTGCCTTTAAATGAATAATATGTGCATTAATGTTTTTTAATATATTTTAATGCACTTTTGACCAATTTGAAACTACATTCAAAACATTTTATAAAAAAGAAAGTAATTTTGGAATGAATATTGGATCTTACAAATTTACTTCAATGCACTTTCGACTAATTTGATACTATACTGGAAAATTTGAAAAGAAATTAATAAATACACTTTCGAGCAATTTTGGAAATTTCACATGGGTTGAAGGTGAGAGGGAGGTCACATTTATTCCATTATGATTAAATTTTCAGATCCTTAGATATTCGCCAAACAAATTTTCAACCAAATTTTATCACCCAGCTGAAGACAAGTTCTGTGCGATTGTGTCATTGCAGGTTACTTAAAGCTTCAAGTATTTTTACATGGGGTGTTAGAAAGCAGGTACTAGAGCGACTTTTAAATATTGGTTTATATGATAAATATGTATTTCTAGATGTAATCTATGTTTAATATTATGTTACGAAGCTATAGGAAACTATAATTATCTCTGATCTCTATAGAAAACAAGAAGGAAATCTACCACTGATGTAGATCTAGTGAGTATCAGATTAACTACATGTGATATAGTTACAAAAATAAATATATTGTCACAAGACAGATTCTTGGGCAAAACATTGAATTGAACCTTTGAGGGAGACAATGTTTTAAAATTATTTTTGATGCGTGTACATGTTTGGAAATTAGTGATCTTTGAGAAAGTTAGAATTAAAATTTTGCAAATTGCCACAAAGCAGTAATTTTGGAAACTGCTAAAGGTAACAATCAAAATTGTTTTAATTTTTAGAATTTCAAATTTTTTAAATTTTACTGTAAACACCCCTAAATGAAATCAAATCAATTGGATTCTTAATGTGCAGATTTTGATGTAGCAGTTCAAATGAAAAAAATTGACATTTTCTTTTCGTGAAATAAAGTTTCTTGAAAAGCAAATAATTTATAAAAGGTGCACAATTTAACTCAATATGAACACATATATTGCCAAAAATGGTTGAATATACTTTGTAAAAAATACGTAAAAGAGGAAACTTTCTTTCAGAATAAATTTTACCTCATTAAATTATATTTTGTCAGTTATAAGATGTTTCTAGCCGCCAAAGGTTCAATTATTTTATTTTAACAATTCTAATGACAAAGAGTGTTTCCAAGAGGTTAAACAAATGTTGAACACAAATGGAAGAACTGCAAGAGGTTAAAAATTGACACACTGAAAAGTCGGTAGATTTGAAGAGGCATTAATTTCATAACAGATTTTCAAGACATTTCATTAATGTATTGAGAATTCATATATCACATGTATGCTCATGTCTATATACAGCAAAAGCTGGACAACTATGAACAAAACAACCATGAACATAGCAACCACTGTACACTTGAATTTGTACACTTCATCAGAGCACATCATGCATGGGTTCAGACAACAATCATTTCGATTGGCTGTCTGCTTTTGTTTGTTTCTTAAATCTAACCTGATTGGTTACTTGAAAGGGATCAACCATAGAGAAGGAATGTCCTGTATTCTGATTGGTCTCTTCTGCACCAATCAAATCCTCTTCCACTTCAGGAATATCAGAGAGCTCAGAACTGCTACTTTCTATGTATGGGTCCGAGTAATTAGAATTGTCTGGACTCTGTGCCAATAAACCCATTAAATAACAAAATGAATAAAAATAAACGAATTTAAAATTCAAAACTAGAGTATAAAAGCCAAAAATCCATGCTCATGCATACTTTTATACCAATTTAGCATGCAAAAATGTCTTGCATAATCCATGCTTGCAAATAAAAAAATTCATGCAAAAAATTAAAAACAGAGATGAATTTAGGAAGGAGAGAATTTAAGGTCAAAGGTCACACGGGTTAAAGGTTAAGTTACACTGATTATAAAAAGCTGGGTTAACAGTACAAAGCTATGGTTAGAGTTTAAAAGGTTAAAAATGGAGAGAGTGTTAGAGATGTTTGGGTATATAAAAGGATAGGATAGAATAACGAGAAATATTTAAGAACCTTTGTGCTTGAGCAAGGTTGGGCACAGCATGAGGAAATGGGAAAATTCTGACCCGTGCATTTTCACCAGAACCGTTTAACAAGGGGAGACAACTTGTGCTTGTATTGTTATTTCTGTGAGTGCAAGGACCACAACAAAATGTCCGTCACCATGGTTTGCTGTCACCATATTCAGTTGTCATGACAACTACATTTATACAACATTTCCAACAACATAATATTTAACCTTATGAAACCAAAAATTATTTATCACACATTAATATTATTTCTTATTCAGTTATTGTGAATTAAAATTTATTAATAAAACGACATTTTTCAGATTTAAGAGAATAATAATCATTTTTAAATGAACGATAAAAGAAAGTTTCAGGTAGATTGTATATTTCGGTTTCCACCCACCAGTGCAAGGTCTCCACCTGCTGCATGAGCCTCGCGAAAAGCGGCTTCGATTTCCTCATCAGTATCATTCCCAGCATTCTCAGTGCTTCCTGTTGGGGACTTGGAGGTCTTCAGAAAGGGAGAAGGAATATGCAAAATGTTTATGAAAAACCCACAACCAAATTAGAGAGCATAAGTGTCGAGCCAAAGTTTTCATTGACCTTTTGATAAATTACAAGGAAAAGAGAGAGCATGCATGCATGCACACACTCAAACATGCACACAGACACACTTTTGCACGCTTCCGATTTCAATAATATTAGGCAAAATGAAAAACACCCCAGACTGCATATGCATATTATTCAATTTGGTAGAAATACTGTGAGTTAAACTGCTTGCACAGTAAAACTGCTAAAATTTTGAAAAGGAAAAAAAATAAGTTTTTGACATGTTCAAATTTTTGGAAGTTAGTGGTTAAATTTCGAATTGAAACTGTGGTAATTGCCACCAAACAGGAAAGGAAATTAAAAAAATTTAGAGGTTAGATATATTGATTATCTCGACAGAAAAGTAACCTCGAAATTTAGAAGATTGAATTTTTGCAAGTTTTACCATCAATTGCATTTGTGCTGTGCGTATAAAATGCTATGAATGTGTATATGTATGGATTGAATCTGGGAGCAAAGTTTGACTTATAAACACAACAGATATACCATGGAAATCCTGAACCATCTCTTGTGTCACCTCACGCAAATACGCTTGTGAAGATGCCAATGTTGACGAAGCGTGCTATTCACATTGATTCTTAAAATCACATATCCGGCATAATTTGCTTTAAATTGACGCACACATTTGGAGCAAGCTTACCCACAATGCATACGCAGTCTACCATGTTTTCCACTTTAGTCCCTGTTCACACATTCAAGAATAAAATATATTGGCGCCTCTCCATTTAAGAATGACATCACCAAAACAGAACTATATCTTGTAGATTTGTTCCTCTGGCTCAACACTGATTTTCTACGAAAAAAGTTAAGATATATATAATAGAAAGAAATCAGATGAATAAGACATATATGTCAAAAGAAAGGCGTACATAAAGATATTTGTAAGTGAGAATACAGATGACACAACCTTTTACCTTACAACCAAAACTTTTAAAATCAAATTCTGAAAACCTTAATAAACCCCCAAATTTCAGAAATAAATTTCAGAATCAGAAACAATTTAAAAGAATGAAACATAAATTAAAATTTTTAAGAACTACAACCAGAGATATTTTGTTAAGTTTACTTCAGTATGACCTTCGACAAACAAACTTTACTTTGTCAAGACCTCGATTCAAAATCTTACTCCTCTCTGCGTCGTTCCAGCAAAGACAGGAAATGTGTTCATAGAGGAGTATTATATTTTTCTTTTCTCCTTTTACACATGTCTACGCAATTGTACAACTTAGGGTTCTGACCCAAGTCTACAATATTCCTAAATGCACAAACTTCACAGTTAAGAATTGAGGTATTTCCAGAGTGTTTATGATTGTATCTATTATCCTGAATTTCATTTATCTCTGAGCTGTTCTTTATGTACACTTACATCTGGCCATCTCAAATGTGGAAACCTATGTTTATGCTGAAGAGTAAAGACCAAACAGTGTCTTAATGCCACAGGTATAGTTTTTTCAGCTATGCAGAATTCAGTTTCAATGATGCAGGATTATGCACAAAAGACACACCCAGGCGAAAAATGACTCCAAACAAAATTGATGGAGAGTGAAAGCAGATGTACCCCACTTTTATCACATTTTACAACAAGCATTGGGCAACTGAGGCCCTATTTCTAAGCGACAGTGCCACTCTTGTAAAGCCTAAATGAAAGGATCTGAAAGAGTTCCCTAGAAGTGAAAGCTTTAGAATGTGTTATGGACAGTCGGAATATGCATATATAACTGATGAATATTCACCTCAAACTTACATTGGCATTTAATTTTTTAACCATTATTTTAAGGGTCATCTTTCAAGAATTACTTCAACATCATACTATAAAAGTGTATTAAAAGTCAGGAAAACATGCTGTGTTTAACTAAACTGCAGTAAAAAAAAAACCTAAGTAAAATATAATACACATAACAAATGTGAAAATTAAATATTCTGCGCTTTACAAACTCTACAGTTTAGCAGTAAATTCTCTGAATGAAACAGCCTTTTTTTAAGCCTCATTCATAATTGGATCTCTTGTCCACAAACATTTTCTTTTCTTTCTGGCATCGATATCACAAATCATTGGACAATATGTATACTATATGCACGACATATCCAGCAACTTTAAAATCAATAAAAATGATTCAAAACCAAAACTAGGCCCTCCAGATTTATACCCAAACACACTGCATCTGCACTACTTATCTATCACTTTAAAATGCAGTAAGATGTTTGAAAACCTAAACTAGACCATCAAAATTTCTACCCAAATACGGATCATATACACACAACTTATCTATACACTTTAAAATCCAGACAAAAAAAGTAAACTCAAAATAGTCCTTCCACATTCACATCGTAACACAACAAAGTACAGTGGACACTGTATAAACCGGACTCTGAGTAGTCCGGCATTCTGTCAAAACCGGCATAAAAGTTCAAATATCATGTAAAATTTTCTGGACAATATTCCGGCACATACTTTTAGTCCCAAACATCGTTTTCAAATGAAAATCATTGTCGAAACCGGCATCATTGAATGACTGGTAGCACTCATTATCATAATCTTTGTAAAAACAAACTGATTCGTAGTTCACTCGGAACAATGCGCATTCATTAGCTATAGTTAATGTGCCTAATTAATCGTCAAACACACAACTCATTAGTGATAAAAAGAATGACTCAATAATAATTGGTGTTTTGAACGTATCATCACGTGGAAATATATTCAGTCAAAGTCAAATGCAAAGTCAGTCTTCAGCATCAGTCTCTCGAGCAACCGGCACTTTGTCTAAACCGGCATTTTCCTCCGGTCCCACCTGGTGCCGGTTTATACCGAGTCCACTGTAAATATATTACAATGCCATTCTCTTTTTAGATCAACAAAGATGTTGCTGAACCAAAAATAGCCCCAGTCTTCACACCCAAGTATACACGATCCTGGCACTCCCACCCCACCCTTGCTTCCCCCCCATACGTAAAAACGATGACTATACCCTACCCTGAGTGAAGATTTTGCAAGGACTTCAGATGCGATATTTTTGGCAGATTTAGCTGTGACTTCTTTGATTAAGTTATGTGGGAGACGAACAACCACTGAATCGATGGAGTCTTTTCGATCAATGGTCAACGTCCTTACAGTCAGTTGTTTGGGCGGAATGCCCTTAAAATCTTCTGTTCCAAGGACAACATGGTCATCTGAAATTAAACAACAATAAATGCAAAATCAGTCAAGCGAGTGATGTATGATTTAATGTCGTTTTCAGCAATCTATCATCACAAAAACAAGCTAATTAATTTGACAAATGATTTGTGCAGGACTTGAATCCACTAATATCAAGGAGGACATTGTTGGTTACCATGACGATATTGTCAGCTCAAACTTAAGAAAATAATTAATTACAAAAGTTTATTGTCATCAACTTTTCATCATTACTACTATCGTTATTATTATTATCACTGTTATCATGATTATCATCACTATCACTATTATTGTCATCGTCTTCATCATCTCCATCAACATTGACATCATCATTACCATTATCATTACGACCATCATCACTATCATCATCATCACTATGACCATCATCACTCTCATCATCACAATTGTCCCATTGTCCCATTGTCATCATTATCATCATTACTATCATCATCGCCATCACCATTGCCGTCGTCATCATCATCATCCTTTTGCAACCAAATACAAAAACAATCTATTTCAGTCATTTACTTCTATGTTTCTCAATAAAAGATAGATTAAACAAGAAGATTTACTTGTAGGTCCTCGAACTTCTTTGGTTTTGCGTCCGTCTGCGTACACTGCATACCCTGTGACTACAGCACCATTAGAAAATCCCGACGTGTTGATCGTCACAGGAAGCCACGTCAAGAGTAATGTCCCTTCTTGTGGGCCAGCCTCAACTTGGACATTGATTGGTGGATCTGGAAGACCTGAAAGTGGAGGGCAACAAATATGTAAAGAGAAAACAAATTTAATGTCTTGTCAGGAACCTTTTAGCCATATCTCGGTGCTTTAGCGCTGTAATGTTTTTTAATGGTTCACACAGATTGTGCAGTCAAAATCCAATTTTCAAAGGTATTCAATTGCTCATGCTTGCTTCGCGTTTCTTGTTTTGCGAAACCAGTGTTTCTTGTTTTTCACCACCGCACACAGATGCAAAAAACGGGAGCTACACGAAACTGTTTTCTGTTAAGCGTTTAGTTTCATCCATCTGCGGTAGGAATAATGCAGCTAAGATATGAACCAGGGTATCAGTTGACACTTACCACCAGCTAATGTTTGAAATTCAGCACTTGCAGTGAGCATTTCTTTTCTCTTTTGATTTTTCTCATCCTCAACCGTGGCAGTCAGACTTTTGGCCTGTATGGTCACCTTGTGTTGGGTGTCCGGGGCCAGACCTACAAATGAAGGAGATCAGTGTTGAACAAGTGATTTGGATTGTACATGACCAGCACATCTTCGAAATCCAGGGTATATATCAGACCAGTCTCAGTGAACTACCCTAAAAATGGGTTCTGGCACTGCACTGTACGTGCCACAACCACCCATAAGGATTGAAAACAAATTTCTTGGTAGCTTTAGATAATGGCAACTGATTTGGGATGTACCATGGTTTTCTATAATCTTTCAGCAATATCACCAAGGTGTCACCTACATCTGTCAGTGTTAGGGCTGAAACTGAAAGAGAGGTGCTTGAGCAGGATTCAAACCCACAACTGCCAAGTGGTTACTGAACTGACATGCAAACCACTGCACCATCTCGTGCCCATCTTTAGATAATAAAGTGAGCGAGTGATTTGGGGTATTAAGTGGTTTTCGGCAATCTTTCAGTCACAAGTCTCCGGGCTGAAAGAGAAGTGCCCAGGGCGGGACTCGAAATACAACTGCCAAGGCTGGCAGATTGCTGAACCAACGTGCTAACCACTGCACCATTCCGTTCCCATCTTTAGATAATAAAGTGTTCTTGTTACAGCTGGTACTAACCTGTGAGTGTGTGTTTGTACACACTTGGTTTGACAACTCGTACTTCCTTGCCGTTGACAGCTATTGAATGCAGGTGATTGCTGTTGCCAGGCAACCAAGAAACCATGGCTGAGTTGGCGGTAATATCCGTTACTTTCACTTCTGTCGGGGTGGGGGTGGCATCTGAAATATTTCAACCAGGTATGTGAAAAAAATCAGAATGACAATTTGTTTCCCCAATGTCATCATTCAACTTTCTTAAATGTCTTCTGGGTGAGATATGATTCTTTCTTGCAATTTTTTCTCCTGTGATTCCTTTTGGGGGAATATTTCAGCATTGTTTCAGCTACACTGCTATTCAGCACCTTCTCCTGGCTGAGTGAATCGGCTGACCCCCTTCCCTACCCATTGTCCCCCTCCCTTCTGTCCCCCCCTAGCCCCTATGGCAGGACTGCTAAGGCTTCCTATTAACTCTTGCATTGCTTACTTTGACAACTCGATACTAGCACCAACCTCAAAACAAATCAGCCATTAGGATTTAAAGTTGCCCATTACATAAAAGAGTCACTGATAGGTAGAGCCAGAGGGTCCACCAAAGTCACATGTGGGGAATACTACCACCACCAACTGATATTTGCAGTTTGGACTCCTGCCCAAACCCCTGCCAACTGAA
>JAUELE010139451.1:0-14135 GCA_031471655.1 Diodora aspera
TGTACACTTCTCGTTGCAAGGTAGTTTGGGTTTAGTGTCCAATACATTGCTTAGCTCTAATGAGTTTAATGCATACAGTGGATTAACCACAGTACAGCAGGGCATTTAGCCATGGGTGTCATGAATTGCATGTGCATGGACCTTCCCAACATCTCAATATTAAATGAACTCGTCTGAACATGCCATTCTGCTTCCCAGACGACACCGTGACTTCTGCACTGGCTCAACTTCAACTTAGATGTACATATATACATGTATACATAAAGAATTATCAACTTTACTCTGAACAGCCAGCAAAATATAAACTCTTCCATGAAGAACGCTGACATCATCAAAATATGGTAAAGTTCAGATAGCAAATTGAGCTTTCATAGAATCTAGGTGCATTCTGCATCCAATATATATATTGTGGAACAAAATAAATTAGTAAAGGTCTTGACATGTTGTGAAGTTCTAGCAATGCCTTCAGTCAAATACATCTTGTAGCACATTTTGTTTTTATTCAGAAGAAGGCACCATGTTTTTCTGCCACCAGTTGACAGAAGTAGGAATGGCTGCCGTGAAGCGACAGAGAAGAACTCATGGTTTGCCATGTTGCTGCTTCCACTGTATCACCAGCCTGTAAATAATAAACATATGTTAATAATTCTCTTTCTGCCTGTTTTGGCCACAATGCAATACCAGTACCCATTTTCAGCTTGGCTAACTGAGTCAATCAGTAAAACTTCCAAAATGTTGAACTTCGAAAAATTTGAAAATGTTGATTGTTACCTTCAGCTTTTTTCAAAATTTTGAATTTTTTACTTACTTTTTGGTGGCAATTCCAACATTTTGAATTCTAACTTTATCAAAGATCACTAATTTCAAAAAATTTGAACACATCAAAAAGTAATTATTTTTTCAGTTTGAAATTTTACCGTTTTACGGTAATAGTTGTCTAATTCTGGACAATGTTCTTATTATGAGTTAAACCCATATTATTCAACCCAATGTAAAAATCTAATTTCTGCAATAGATGTCTTAAAGTTGTTTCAGTGGAGTACAGATCGAAACATTTTAGCGTTGGTTTGCTGATAGTGACATCCTGAACACTGCTCATTTGAGACTGTTCTGTACAAAATCAACTGAAAGTTAGCTCTACACTACAAAGTGAATCGCTGCACAGGAATTGCAAGAGAGTCATTGTTCGTTGTTGGGAATATGACAACCAAAATTTTAAATGCTTCAAAAAGACATCTTGTAGAGTACTAGAATACCTATAATTTCAATACAACAGATTTGAGATCAGTGCCCTAATTGCTTATACTATTGCCTTAAAATGCCCAAACCATATAAAACATTATTCTGATTCAGAGCTACCACAAAATTCTCACCCTCAATTCAAAGTGGTGAAGAATAGTGCCCTCCTCATCATGGTAGTTAACCACTCGAGTCTCGATCCAGGCATTGTCTGTATTGCGAGAATCATCCGCATAGTTTCTATACACCTGAAGAAAAAAGTAAGTGATTTAGTACAGTCAAAACCATTAATAGTCAGTGGCATATCTACCTTTACACGCAGGTATGGAGAAGCATTCGCATCCATTTAAAAAACCAAAAAAAACATCCAAAAATGAACAAAAACAAACAGAAAAAAAGAAAGTACAAATTGAGATAAAAAGAATGTGAAATGACATATGAAGTTACAAACTAAAGGGATCAATACCGTAATACAATATTTTGACAAGTTTAGAGTTTAAAACAAAAATATGTTAGTTTGTCAAAATGATAATTTGCCAGAACTCCAGAGCTTCCAGGGACTTCGCGCCCTTGTCCCCCGCCAGGGCTTGGACCTGCCATGGACCGACTGGGGTCCGCCTTACTCCAGGGACACATCGTCATGAGGCGAGTTATGCCCCTGACAGTAGCTGAACTTATAGTATAGGTACAACACTGATTTACTGGCAACTATTGTCCAGCACCTCCTTCAGTCCGGAAGATGGAAATTCCCATCTTCGCCAAATTAGCTCACAAGGCGGCCACATAAGGTGTTGTGTGAAGCGTGTGTTCACAGCACACTTTGGTGGAGATTCCTCTTATTTGTGAGATTTTTAGATTATTTTCTTGCATTTAGCCTTAGCTATGGCTTGTAAGAGAGATGCAGGTGTAAGTGGTGCTGTCAAATGTAACACTAGTCCATATTGATCCAAAAACATTTTGAACTGTTGACAAAACTGGGATGCAGCTTGTGACTGAAGTGATGCTGACTCACAATTGACCAAATTGTCTAGGTTTAATTTGGTTTTTTTCCCATATGACTTAGCAACAGTTCAGCTATATCACCATGACTTGGAGCTTCTTCATGGGATGAACAAAAGAAAGGGTTGAAAATCAGCCTCCTTCAGCAGGAATTGAACATTAGAGCTATTAGGCAAGAGCTGTCATTGCACTACCCATCCTCGAAACTAGGGTAGAATGACTTCGCCAACGGTCATATATTCACCATAGTCGTTAAATATCTGCTAAATATAGACAACCAATGAAAGGTTGCATTCACTGCACGAGAAGTAACTCTTGATAAATTTAAACGCATAACGTCTTTGCTTCGCCGAATGTTAGGAGAGATGCGCCACATGATTGGACTCAAGTTTTTGCTATGGAAGCTTCACTGATTGGTCCAAATCTCCGCCTCGAGACGATCGTCGTGAATAGGAGTGATTCCAGGGTATAATAATCATGAAAGTCATTTTATATACCCTGGATTTTGAGGATGTGCACTACCCAGCACATTGTAAACTTCTAGGTATATGATTGCAGCAAGATTAACAAAAACTTGTGTTCGAAATTAAGTCCATCCTTGCAAGACAGAAAATACACATGGCAGGTGTTCTTACTTCCTTTCCCATCGCCGACAGTTCGCTAATTTCTCTCTCTATGTTCTCTTTCTTGGCCGGATCATTCATGAGAGTTCCCACAGCTTCGCTTGTAAAATCTGTCTTCAAAATATCCCATACTTCTTGCCCGGGATCACATATAGCCTATAAAATAAAATTAATTATCAAATTCTTGTGTACACTCTTACTTCTATTTCATTTCACGTGATGAACATTTGTGCATTTTCAAATTCATTTGTAACTTTTCTTTTAAATTCGGACATGTTTATTAATGGCTGGACGATTTCAAATCTACCATGGCTTAAGTTCACAGATTTCACAACACTCTTCCGCATGCACCTTCCTGTGATGTATGTAAATTAGCAGCAGGGCTTTTCATATAAGGAGTGCGATCGCGCTTGCGCCCCTTAACGCTCCTAAAAGTTGTCGAGGCGCGTAATTTATCGCGCTCCTTAATTTACAATAAAGGAATATATACTACTCAAAAGACGTTAGGGATCAAACATAGTAAAAACATTATTTTATCACTAAGAAGCTGTGGATTTGAAATACACATGATAACATGTTGACTCACATGTCACATGTCATGGTACGCATGTTTGAAGTGGCAATCGTGACCAATGTGGGCAAATGCTGCATGTGCCAATACATCGTGAATTTAACATTTCTCATGAAGCAATTTTTTCTAAAATTCAGTGAACTTCAGCATTAAATGTTCATCTGACCTTTAAGGTAATTGGTAACAGTCTCAAGGAGAGTAAATTTTAGCTCTCCTCTTCTATTCATATGAAAACACTGTGAGCAGAGAAAATAATCTGCATTAAATTTCTTGAGTAAGGTTCTATATCTCTGATTACATGAACACTATAAGCACGAACCCCAGGAAGTGCCCACTGCTTGTTATCAGACCTCATGACCACCACAAACTCCAGCAAAGGTTTGCCGCTGATCTTTTCTTTATTGCCATCTTTATCAAGCTTCCACCTGCAAACAGAAATTAGTTGATATTGCTATCATCAATATTTCAGCCATACCCCAACAAAACACAGTGAATCACGTACTATAGTAAGCCATCCGTTCTCAACCTGGGGGTCATCTTACATTTTCAGGGGGGTCGTGACAAGATTACTTAGAACGTTACAACTTTTGGCAAGATTAGCCATGTATCTAGTTAAAACTTTGTCGTATATTTTGAGCCATTTTTCAATGACTGTGTGGATGTGTGACTTGGCTGTGAAGTCTTGTTTTGTTGACTGCATATTCAGTACAAATTTGAAATTTCATCGACTGGTAACTTCATCGTAACTTCCCCGCAAATAAAAGTATCAGGATGCTGTAATAAACACCATCACGTTCACAAATGTTTTCCATTCTGAATATTAAGGTCTTTGATTTCCAAAAAATCAGCGAGTTAGATGTCTTGATATTATTCATTTTGTGGGGAGATCGGAAAGGGTTGTCACACTCGTAGGAATCATGAAGGGGTAACAAGCTAGCCAGCAAAGGTTGAAAACAACTAATGTAAATAGGACATCTGAGAGACTATTTTAGTTGTGTGTAAAAGAAACTAACAATATACTAGCTTGCTAAGAATCGTTACTGATTTCTTGAAAAATAATAAATTATAATAATGAGGACATTACGTCATGCCAGACTCCCAGCATCAGGTGCGCATTCAAAGTATTCCAAATTACTACCAAGGGAGTATACAACATAAGCTGCCTATTAGGTGTATGAAAGTTAATATCACATTATCATCTTGCCGACAAGGTACCCAATTTCAGCTGCATGGACTGGACATTGTCAAGTGTCTACATGTGAGGCAGGGTAAACCCTTGAAGACTGAGAGATTTATAACTCGAGCCAGTCACCCAACAAACTACTATTGGGCTTGCCATTGCTCAGCTTCTCAAGCTTGTGATCTACATGATGCTCAAGACCAACTCACCTTCACCTCACTGGATGAATAATCAGACACAGTGTATCTCTCCTGCTGCTCTTAACAAGACAGTAAATCTAGACTTCAATCTGTTTAACTATCTCAATGAGTCTGATACAATGCGGAAGCATACATGGCATAACCTATATCTCCCAAAGGGGGTGATCCAGTCTGAAAAAAGGAAGAGATTGGGGTCCCAAAGGGGGAGGTTTTCTAAAACTGTTACATACCATAGACATCGTCAAAAAGTTTTTAAAACAATTTGACCAAAAAAATCAGGAGATTTAGTAAAATGACTGGGATGTGGGTGGGAGATAGTGAAAATCAGGAGTCTCCCTACTAAATCAGGAGGTATGCCATGCATGTGGAAGGACAGTGAGTGAGTGAATGTGATTTAATGTAGCACGGGTAATTTTTCAACCATAACGCTACGGTTGGTACAAAAGTCGAACAAAAGTGACCCAGCCGGGATTCAAACCCCCGACCTTGCGGTTGTGAGGCAGACGCTCTACCAACTGAGCTACCCAGGCCCCCTGGAAGGAAAGTGATTCTGTGACTTGGCGTCACTTACCTTGTTACTACTGGATCACCAGCATGGTTGGGGCCCCAGCGACCCAAACCGCCTCGCCCACACAATCCTGTACGTCCACGAGGATTTTTGGGAAGGCCTTTTTCAATGTCATACTTGCCAAGGTGACTTCTGCGATCTACACGACACTTTTCATCGTACTGGTTAAATGGAATCACATTTCTCTCAGACACAGGCCTGTCATGAAAGATGAAACTAAAGATCAAGTTTGGAAAGCAACTTATTCACAACTAAAACCCTAATCACCACCGAGAACAATTATTCCAAATACAATGAAATCCGGATACGAGTAAGTAAAATCTGGATAAGCAAAGCATTTTCTGTGGTACCGCTGTGTTTCTTCTTTATCTATCATTATTTTGATACAGATAAGTAAAATATCCGGATAACTACAATGATTTTCAAGGTCCCTTCAATCAGTTAAGTGAGTAAATGCCATCGGATAAGTAAAATACAGTGATCAGTGATCATCCCAATTAACATTAACTGACTGAACACAATTACATTTGTTTGTATTGCAATTGTTCATAAAGTTTTTAGTGCTTCCCAATGTGTTCGTGTGCAAACTGATTGGGACAAATCTTTGAACAAGCCCGGTAATTTCATGTCTTTTCATCTTCATTCCTTATTCTGACTACTTGGCGAGGTTCGGATAAGTAAAAAATCAAATAAGTAAAAAAAGTCTATCGTCCCTTGAAATTTTACTTATCTGGATTTCACTATACATGAAAAGTATTAATACATTTAAATTGAACTCTAACAGAGAGTTACAGCATTACATGATAAATGGAAGTGTAAAACAGTAAAAGACTCAAAAAGTGTTATCAGGAGGATATTTTGTATTCTGAAGCCAGGTAACATAATTGAAAGACACAAGGTCCATTCCATGTAAACTGATCCTGGTGTGATACACACAACGCCACATAAAACACTCACCATGAAACATAAGATATTGTCTGATCAGATTTCTCCATTACTACACAACAACACAAGTAACAGATTCTCTGTTTAAGTGATGGAGAAATCTGATCTGACAGCATCCAATATTTTATATTGAGCCACATAACAGGGTGTTACGTGTGTCACTGCAAAATCATTTTACATGGAATGGGCCACAATGTCTTATCCAAAACCTTTGAGACTACAGCCAGACACTTTTCAAAATTCAGAATTCTTTTTGATTTCAGAATGGTAGTATTTACGAAGTGTCAATTGCTTTCAAAGCAAAAACGAATTCACCAAAACATAACCAAAATATCCAACACAACTGCGTGATGTGGACTAGCTGAGCGTTTCATGTGAAGACAAGATCCATGGAAATATGTTCGGTTTCGGGGCTTTTCAGTAAGCAGGATTTGGATTAAAAGATTGTATAACTGTATTTGCAAACTGCAAAAGGAGTGAATTCTGACTTACATAGCCATAAGATCCACATCCGCCCACGTTTGGTTGATCACGTTTGGCGCAGTGTACACGACTGGTTTGTATTCTACGAACGACTCCTGAAGACAAACAAGACAAAGATTAGATGGACAATGATTACAGAGTGCAGGCTAACTACTGTATTATTTTGATGGATCTATGACATATTAGTCAAGAATTGATGTTGACTACATAACAAATTTATCAAGCTTTTCTTCTTCAAATTTAGATCACCCACCCTATTTACTGTATCACATTTCATGATCTCTCTTTTTCATGTATAACTTTTTCACGACCCCAAAGAGTTTCATCCTGTTTCAAAGACCCATCATTTTATTCAAATATGGTCGCATCATCTTTATACAACTCACCCCCACCTCCTAATAAAAGACAACAAAAGATGGTCTGTCAATGTTACTTTAGAAGACAAAAGATGAAAATATTTGAACCGGCTGGAATAAGCCACAAAATTGATGTTTTGCATGGAATGGAGTCAGTGCAGTTATCAACATTTTACCCACCGTCCAAGGGACCTTCTCATCTGGCACTGGGTGTCTGACGAGGTGGGATCCTGGGTACGGAGAACTGCGAGACTCAAAGTGGTACTGGAAACGTTCTTTCCGAAGTTTTGCCACCAACTCACGATCACGCTTCTCTTCATCTTCAATTGCTTTTTGACCTGTTTTAGCAAGAGGAGAATACCTTTAATCTTGACTTCAGTGTTGCCACTCAAACAAGATTTCAGAATTTCCGGACTTTTCCTGGACTTACCTTCATTTTCACCTGACCGAATAAACATTTTATGCTTTTCTTGACCCCAAAACATTCTGGTGGATTTCCAGAAGACACATTCCAGAGACATTTATCCCTATAGTGGAGGCCCATAGCCATGGGCATAGAGCCATGAGTCGTTGTCAAGACTTGCGACCCAACAATATATAGACAGATTATAAGTTGGATCCCAGCAGAGTGCCATTCTGTACTCTTTGACTGGGTACTTTACTCCACTTGTCCCAGTCAGTCCAGCTGAGAATGGCTACTGGCACTTCACTTTGGCAACAACCAATGGCAAGTGTGAAATTATTATTATTATTATTACAGATTGAGAATCCTTTATTGGAAAGACTATGGACTGGAAGTGTTTCTGTTTATGAAAATTTGTGTGTTTGCATCCATAAAGTAGGACAGCGTGGGGATTGGACCCAAACCTAAACACGATATCAATTTCCATTTCATAATACAGGTTACACATATGCCCTGTAGGTAGTTTCATGTAAATGTTAAAATAATTTTACACACACAGACCAAGTATTTGTGAATTTTTCTATTTGTGGCACATTATGTCAGCACTCGAAAAATTTTCTGACTTTTGGAGTTTTTCCGATTTTTAAATTTCTAATGAAAGATTCTCAAATTGTCTCTTAAGACAAAGTTTAACATTGACAAGAGCAGGATCAGAATCAGGATTTGAGCACAAATGGTTTAACAAACAGGCCAGGACTCCACTGATCCTGTATAGTCCTATGCCCCTCATTCATCTCTCGTCTGGACTTACGTTTTTTCTCAGCCATGTTTGGATCGGGCAACATTGGCATCCTATCTTGAGATGCTAAGTTATGCTGTGACAAAGACTTCATAAGCCAGTTCAGAGCCGTGTGAGTATGAACCATCTGAAATCAGAATATCCTTTGCAACTGGAACATCCTCTTGCATTTCTGTAATCGTCAAATACACTTGGACCCTTAACAATGGCTGTCATGTGAAGAATATTCACCCACCAATTCAATTGTGCCTTACAAAAACATGGGCAAACCGAAAGATTCAAGCTTCGAAGAAAATAGTTCCCATGAATTTACCACAATAAATTGATAAATTAAATTGATATTTGCTAGTACAAAATGAATGTACCAATGTTTTTAAATGTAAATACTAAAGCAAATATACTGGCACATTTATACACATTTTTACTGACATCATTAAGAGTTATATTTCTTGAATATATTCAGACTATATTTGTCAGGTGTACGATTTTGCACCTAGATCGCATCTAGCCTTTCATAATGGCAACCTAGTACATGGGTACAAGGCACCACAGAAGCTTGTTCGGAGAGACAGCTTGTAGTTACAATTATCATCTTGGAAACACGACAGAGACAACAGATCATAATGCTGTCAATATTTAGCATGACATTGACTTCAGTCTGATTCTTAGCAATCTGCATCCTCAAAACCTAGGCTATAAATAACTATTGTTTCCATCCGTCAAATACCTTGAACCCACTCCTATTCAAGACTGTCGTTTCGAGGCGAGCGGTTTGGCCAATCAGTGAAACTTCTATAGGAAAAGGTGGCGTCCAATCATGTGTCGCGTCTCTCCTAACCCTCGGCGAAGTAAACACGTTATGTGTTTAAAATTTATTAAACGTTACTTCCCATGCAGTTATGTGACATTTCATTGAATGTCTATATTTAGAATTTTGGGACTTTCCATTCTCGCAAAACGATCGTCGTGAATAGGAGTGGGTCCAGGGTATATGACGGATGGGGACAGTAGTTAATTATAGCCTGGATTTCGAGGATGGAACCCAGATATCCTGAAGGAATAAACCACCCAGAAGGATACAGGGGACTGTTTCTACGAAGATGCTAAAGTCTTCACTTGACAACCTGCAGAGATCAGTTGGTCAACAATTAAGGTAGTTGGGGGTGAGGGGGTGGGGGTGTAGACTAACAAAATTATTTACTTAAAATATTAAAATTTGAACCTGACAAACATTTATCCATATGAATGAAAAAATCTAGGCTGATGTCTTGGTGATTTTGTAGCACAGCTTGAAGTTGCTTTGTCAACTGGAATTATAATTTAAAAGCTATCTTAAGAGTTTACGGTCAACTTAGCGCTAAGATCGCTTTGTGAAACAGGATTCTAACGTCTTTTCAGACACAGAGAGAGAGATATCCAAGACATTTGAAACGATACCCAGGTTTGTTTTCACTCACGAATATCGTAACCATGGTTACGTTGGCAAACAGTACACCCGCGCTATATTTCTATTTAAGACTGAAGGCATGCATGCTTCACCTGACAAGATTTTAATCGCATTCAACTGGGTAAGGATTTCCAGAACGGTATTGGGTCACAACTGAAGATGAGATTCGGAGATATACAACACAAATCCACTTACAAAAGAGACACGTACACGTACAATTTGATATTAATTTCAAAGTTTGCATGACCAGCACTGTTACGGTAAACACGCGTTCAGTGGACCAAAGACGAAAACAAATACTGAATTATTAAAATTAAACAAGATTCAGGCTTACTCTAAAACAATAAATGTATAGTATAAAACATTCATTTGTATACTTTCTCTTTCAAAATGAAACATATTTTGATTATGATTTATATAGGTCCTTTAAGAAGGATATGTTGAAAGTTTTACCGTAGCGGCTTGGAGATTGCCACGTGTTGTTTTGACTGAAGGTTTCAACCTGAACCTGCTGGGGCATTAGACATGCAACTCTGGATTGAGTCAAGTTCACATTTTGTCTCTAAAACATTGTTTTCTTGAAATGTCCTTGAACTTACGGGCGTGACGGAGAAGAGACACGCCGATTAGTCAGTCTGCTTATACGAATGACGGTGAGTATAACGTGAGCAATTAATTCATCTTGATTTGGTGTTTTGACATAAGAATTGGACTTAAACAGTTAAATCTTCTTTGCAAACAACAATGTGCTTTTGTCATGGTGCTGAAGAATTTACATTACGTCCACTGACGAATTGTCCTGTTGTTCACTGAATAATTAACCTGATTTTAACTTGATGCTCACTGAAGAAATAACCTACTGTTTATTGAAGAATTAACCCGGTGTTCGTTGAAGAATTAACCTGATATTCACAGAAAAATTACTTGGTGTTCGCTGAAGAATTAACCTGATGTTCACGAAAGAATTAACCTTATGTACACTGAAGAATTAACCTGATGTTCACGAAAGAATTAACCTTATATACACTGAAGAATCAACCTGATGTTCACTAAATAATTAACCTTAAGTTCACTGAAGAATCAACCTGATGTTCACGAAAGAATTAACCTTATGTACACTGAAGAATCAACCTGATGTTCACTAAAGAATTGACCTTATGTACACTGAAGAATTAGCTTGAATTTCGCTGAAGAATTAACTTGATGTTCACTGAAGAATGAACCTGGTGTTCAGTGGAGAATTAATTCGATGTTCACTGAAGAATTAACCTTGTGTTCACCGAAGAATTAACCTGGTGTTCACTGATGAATTAACTTGATGTCTACCGAACAATTAACCTGGTGTTCGTGGAAGAATAAGCTCGATATTCACTGAAAAATTAACCTTATGTTCACTGAAGAATTAACCTGATATTCACTGCAGAATTAACGTGATGTTCACTGAAAAATCAGTTACGTTTTCTCTGAAGAATTAACCACGTTTCTTGTGAAAATTAACAGATAGGTTCACAGAAGCATGTATTACTCACATGTTCACTGAATATAGGCCAACATGATGAATATCCCTGATACCAGCATGAATCCAAATACATGTAGGCCTACTGGGAAAATGTGCAACGATACGTCGACAATCGTTCTTTCAAAGAATCATTCTATCGAAGATATGAGCTATTAATAGTGGCGGTAGACTTTTGTCAAGACCCTGAGTCGAGGCATAGCAAACTGAACATCTTACTCTACCATATACCATATCCATCCAGAATTTGTTTGGAGGGGGTGGGGCACACGCCAGCTCCGCCCGAACCTAAATTCGCGTATATATTATTTATAACATCTATTTATAAATAAAGGCATTTCCATGCAGTCATTCAGAATGACCAAAGAGACCTCTATGACGTGTACCTCGAAAGTACTGACAGGATCGGAGGAAAAAGTTTGCTAACAGGGGGAAATCCATACAGCCGTTGCATTCAATTTTGGCGTATATATACAGCTTAAGTTGATCATAAAAATACGCGTCGCATACATATGTAATAGAAACTATGCTTCTCGTAGGGTTTCTTTTTTATTGTAAAAGAATAATACTATTTAATGTCCTGTAAATGATGGACGGTGTAATTCCAATGATTCCAAAACATTGACACTTAATCCATCTTGAACTGCTTAAATTTAATTTAATGACAAACGATCAGAACCAACTATTCACCCACTGCGATAAATTTTATATAACGAACGTGTTTAGGTGAACACCGGTCGTGATGCCGTATGCCTATATTTGATTTCGTTAGGCCTCGCTAGTGAGAAATATTGATATCCTATATGTTGGAAGTGCAGTCTAATTGTTATAAAAAGAATTCCGACCGGGTAACTGTCTCCCATAGAACGAAAATTGAACCCTAACACGCGCGAGAAGTAGAAGATTCTCCATAGGGTATATGATTTAAAGATTACCCCAAATCTCGCTAAATCACAAATCCCTCACTTACTATACACCTGCTTCATGACTAGAATTAATTCGTTATAGAGCCCTAAGTCAGTCTAGCTCAAGATAAGCAATCCTATAGGCTCTTCGATTCCAAAATTGTTGACTACAGAAGCCAATCTCTTGAAGAACATACAAGAAAAATAAATTAAATATTTCATGAATATAAAATAATTTTAGTCTTTTTACTCACTAAAACAAATAAATACGCAGACATTTGCAAGTCTAGCTTTCAGACAACACGGATTGCGTTATCTTATCTGTAATAAATCACGATTCTACAATATCGGGATACAGGTGTCATTAATGCAAACGTTCTGTAAATAAGTACATAATAAAATTATTCGTTTGGTGAGGCTTAGATTTAAACGGAGCTTTAATAGACCTATAATTCAGATCTAGGCCTATTAACAGCTGCAGACTGTATATAATGAACTACAGGTATCCCTTAAATATACATGCTTCGATTGCTTGAGGGCATATATATATAATACTTTAATGGAAATGAAAACGTATTGATGGGGAGAAGTGTTTAATTAACTGTAAATACCGCAACTGTATTTTCCTTTGCCGCCAGGAATAATTAAGGTAGGCCAGATACCGTTTACATCTACGTGGGCCGACATACACGTGTTTAACCTACAGGCCTTTTTGCGCACGCACACACGAACTGTCTAACTCTTGCGTTCAAACATGTACCGTGTACATATAAACGTTTAGTCATCTAGGTAAATACAAAGGCTGTATTTACAGAACACATTGCTTTTGTCGAGAGCGAACAGGAACTATTGCTATCATACGACTTGCAGCTCTCAGACGAACAGAAACGCTACACGTGTAACGCAAAGATTTGACATGAACTTTGACCGCCAAACTTTGACCTCAAAAGCCGGAAGCAATTGGGATGCGTTCGGATTCACGACTTCTGTCGTGTATTTTAACAAAGTTTGGGCGCTCTATTTCTTGGAATTGAAGGTTTAAGAAGGGGTTTAACTACAGTTCAAGTGATTTGGAGTGTCATGCAGTCACTGATTAGAAAAACGCTATGATCAGTGATGAGTTAACGATCAGCGCACAGGTTGTAAACTGGGTCGATATACTCTACCGGCATTTTTCTATTGGTTGACAGAAGTTTATATACCTGTTTGTAAATATTCGTGACTTGGGGACAAGTGGTGCTGACGCACTGTCGCGAGGTGCTTTATCTGTGTGTTGGAAAACAAGACCAAAAACGTGTTAAAATAGGTAAGTTACTTTAGATTACCATCGACCTATCCTATAAAAATGCACATGTATAGGCTATTATAAAATATTACATAGCCAAATCAATGTACTGCAAACACATTTAAATTGACAACTAAAATGTATGCAATTTCATTGTAGGATCGTAGAGTTATAGTATTATTGTGCAACATTTTATGTTCATATTTCAAGTACTGTATTCATAATATGAGTTGCAAGGGGTTAGACTAAATGTTAGTCTAAAATATTTTATTATATTTTTCTTATACATGTATGTTCCTTTAAGAGACTGGCTTCTGTAGTCTACAAGTCATATAGTCTAGACTTGCTTTTGCTTATCTTGAGCTAGACTGGTTCAGTGCTGTATGGGGCAGGACTATAAGGCGATCACACCCAGGGCTTCACAAAATATTTTGCCATCTGAGAGCCCCAAATGTGGACTATTGTATTATTTATACATTCAGTTTTATTTCAAGTATCCTATGCAAAATAAATCTATTATTTCAGTTCTACATTTTATGTAGGACTAATATAGGTTAGTACATTTGTTTCAAGTATATGTAACAAAAGTTAATGTGTGGACATGTGTGAGTGGGGG